>KI966432.1:186561-202432 GCA_000525045.1 Drechslerella stenobrocha 248 | reverse complement strand
GAGAAGCTTCCGGCCCGGAAATCCTCGCTCAGCAGCTTTGCTGTTCCCTTGACTCTCAGTGCTGCCGCCTCCAGTTCCGAACCCTTACGGCCCAGAACTCACTCCGCCCCCGTCTTCTCAACCCTCTCTCTCCCTCCAGGGACGAACGGCATGGGTGAGGCACTTACTTCAAGCAGTTCATCGAAGTCCGGCATCATCAGAAGGCTCTCTCGGGGTGCCGCAAACAAATTATCCAGACGTCGCTCGAGCTCGATCCACGAGCGCGACGAGACTCACGGCCCCGTTCTGATGCGACACAGAAGCAACAGCAATGCCAGCGAAACAAATCCTTTCTTGCCCGACCAAGACCTGACCGAATTGACGAGTGTGCCTGACGAGGCCGCCAGTGAATCCCGCCGCCATGATACCAGCAGTTCTCTCGATTCCCCAACCTCTGTCGCCCCGAATGAAGGACCCCCTGAAATACCTGTTCTCCTGCAAAGCGGCACCCCAATGACTCGAGTCACAAAACGGAAGAAAACTTTGCGGTACTTTGTTTTGGAAAGGAACACCGCCCGGGTCACCTGGGATCCACTAAAGCCGTCTGCCAGGTTCTATCTCGATGATGTCAAAGAAATCCGTACTGGCGAAAATGCAAGAAACTACCGCGAAGGGTTCCGTGTCTCCTCCGAATTTGAGGACCGTTGGATCACTGTGATCTACTCGGAGCATATCGAGAACGGACGCCTTCGGACCCTGCATCTTGTAGCTCCCAACAAGGAGCTATTCCAGCTTTGGACAGAAACCCTAGAAGCAATATTAAATTACCGCACCGAGCTTATGGCCGGGATCGCGACACAGGGCGACAAGGTTCTGGGTAGCCATTGGAAGCTTGAAATATCAAGCCAACCAGTTTCCAACTCGGTTGATGATCAAAGCGACAAAAAGGAGGAAAGGCTATCCTTCGAAGAGGTCGAGCGCCTCTGCCGGCGGCTGCAGGTCAACTGCTCCCGCCAATACCTACGCGCCAGGTTCGATCGTGCGGACGAAACAAAGAGTGGATTTCTGACCTTTGAGCAGTTCCAAAGCTTTGTCAGGATATTGAAGGAGCGAACCGACATCTATCAGATATGGGAGGCCGTGGCAGAAGAGCCAGATCGTGGTATAAGAGAAGATGAGTTCCGCAAATTTCTAAACGATGTGCAGAAGGAGGACATCAATCAAGATGAACAACGTGTCTCAGTTATCTTCCACAAGCTCGCAAAGCGTTCTTTGAATGCAAGCAAAACAACTGGCGTGAAAATCGAGCCACAGAGAATATCCATCATCGGGTTCACTGAATACCTGCAGTCTCCCATCTATAACTCCCCGCTCAAAACTTTAAAAGAGCCCGACTTCAACCCTGATCGGCCATTGAACGAGTATTTCGTCTCGAGCTCCCACAACACTTATCTACTGGAGAGACAGGTTGCCGGGGTGTCATCGATTGAGGGTTATATCCGAACCCTTCAACGTGGCTGTCGCTGTGTGGAAATCGATTGCTGGGACGGAGATGATGGGAAGCCGGTCGTCACACACGGGCGGACTCTAACGTCCAAGGTTTTGTTTTCCGATGTCATTCATACAGTTGGGAAATACGCCTTCATCGCAAGCCAGTACCCAGTAATTCTTTCACTCGAAGTCCACTGTGGCATTGAGCAGCAAATCATAATGACAGAACATCTTCGGACCATTTTGGGCGACAAGCTGGTCGTGGCACCCTTGATATCGAACCCGATGGTGTTGCCATCGCCTCGAGACTTGAAGAACAAGATCTTGGTCAAGGTCAAAGGTCATGATGACTTGGTATTATTTAGCTCAGATATTTCCGAAACGACACCGGGGTCGTCTTCGACTTCCTTAGCGCTGAAAATAAAACCTTTCAAGGATCATGGTGCGATCAACACGACGAGCAGTAGCAATTCGACAGATGATAGTGACGACTTAAGCACAACTTCCGGAGGGAGCCACACGGCCGATAAGCCCCGAAAACCATCACAGGCAACTAGCAAAGTGGCGAAGGAACTCGGGGAGCTGGCCGTTTACACGCGTGGTCAAAAATTCAAAAACTTTTCATTACCAGGTAATAACTCCTTCGAGACAACAGCTTCTTTTGAGCATCGGCTAACAGTGCGTTTATCCTAGAGAGCAAAAGTTTCAATCATGTGTTTTCTCTAGCTGAAAGAACGTTTATTAGCTTGTGCAAGGACAGGGACAAGAAAGCCCAACTTGAGAAACATAATCTTCGTTACCTGATGCGGGTATACCCCTCGGGGTGGAGGGTAACTTCCCGCAATTTCGATCCTCTCACATTCTGGCGGCGTGGGGTCCAGATGGTAGCTCTAAATTGGCAGACTTACGACACTGGCGTGCAGTTGAACGAGGCAATGTTTGCTTCTCCGTCTGACCGTACTGGTTATGTTTTGAAGCCGATAGAGTTGAGGAGCAGCAGGCACCTTGACTTAGCATCTGCAGACAATACTACCGCCAAGTTGGGACGGAAGCTCGTGAGCTTCTCAGTCGAAATAATCTCGGCCCAACAATTACCAAGAGTTGGGAAGGATCGTGACTGCCTTGATTCATATGTCGAAGTTGAGGTCTTTAGTGCAGATGATAAAGCCCGCGGGTTGGTTACGGCCAACGGCGGTATTGACAAGAGTGGATCAGGAGGAATGTCTGGTCTCGGAGCACCACAGAGAAGAAGAACAAGAGTCGTGAAGGGAAATCTGTTCGCGCCTACATGGAACGAGAGACTTACGTTTAGTGTTGAGACTCGTTTTGAAGGACTCGTTTTCATTCGATTTGTGGTATACAACGATGATGGGAACAGTGATAGGACCCTGAAGGCTAGCTACTGTTTAAAACTTGCCAACACTGCACAAGGTAAGTAGGACAGTCTTGATGAGTATATATATATTGGGCCTTTTCCTCAGGTGCATACTGATATACTCAATTTCAGGATACCGACACCTTCCCCTATACGATATCGGTGGGGAACAGTTCCTGTTCAGCAGCCTTTTCGTTAAGATAAATGTAGAGCCAGTCCGGGCAGCCCTCCCAGCAGCTGCTAGGCAATCGACTGTCGGTGCGCTCAAGTCTGCTGCAAAAAACATGCTCAAAATCTCATCAGACATCCTCCACGGCGGCTCCACGACCGAGATTCACGGCTCTGCAGGGAGGTAGCATGTTTTATGGATCTGGGATATACCATTTCGACATGGCTCTCTTCTTTCTCCAGACACCCGATTCGAGGCATGTTCATGGTTCACGCATCATCATCATGTCGGTTCGCCTTTTTACTTCTTGTCAATTTTGCGCAGCGGCATCTATTCCTAAACAGGTAATGTGATGGGCAGTCGCTATCTTATTACCACTCTTGCTAGAATGCTGCCAGAATGAGCTGCTGGAGTTACGGCGTGTCTGGATACATGCAGGTTATGCAGGAGTTATCTCTGTTTGAGCTGTTTGAGAATTTGCCTTGGACAAGGCGGACCAACGATAGGTTGATGCACCACGTGTGCTAAAACGCTGTTAAACTCTTACTTTGATACAAAGCCCCGTAGACTGCTGGGATGGGCCTCAAAATATAAGTACAATGCCCAGACAATGTTCCAACTCCGCGCTCAACCAACATATCCTGCAAAACCACACATCTGCGGAACCAGATGCTTAGAGATATTTGCAGCAAAACAAAATGGCTGCCCTGAATAATTAGATTGATTGAAATTTGGAACGCACACCATCACCTCATCGTCTCATCCCCACCGTCCATTGATGCCACGAGCTTTTGAATTGTCTTGGCTTGCGCGACGACTTTGGTCATCAACTTGTTACCGCTCTCCGTCCCGTTCTGTAACAAAGCATCCTCCTCCGAGCTCGTTGCGATGAGCACTTTGGATAGCCAGGCTTTGTGGCTGATTATTTGATCACAGGCAGGTTCGAGTGAACGTACCCGCCCCATGATTTCGTCTCCTGGCGATGCGCCCATCTGGTCTAAGAGGACCAAAAGAGCCGCTAAATCCGAGACCTCCTCCAAATGCGAAATTGTGACATATTCTGGTTTGCTTAGATATGCCATTGAGAAAATAATTTGCCGGTTAAACGAGCGTAGGAACATTGCGATTTCTGGTGCGATGCGCTTTTTCAATGCATATAGGACATTGAGGAGAAGAGGGAGAAATCCCTTGCACCAGATGCTGTGCAAACGGGGAGTCGTAGTCGGGAGCAATTGGCCAATTTGTATCTTCGTTGCCAGATCGCCCTCGCTCAACGAGTTGAAGACGGAGTTTAGTGCTATTTGCTCAGCAAGTATCGGGAGTGTCGAGAGTTTGACCAAAAACATGATGCTTAGTTCGCCATATATGGGGTCGAGATTTGCATTAGGTTCCATCGGTTGCTCCACCAGCTTTGAAGCCCAGGTAAAGAGAATAGTGGCAACTCGAATGGTACCATGATTGGCTAGGTGGGTTACTAGATGCTCCTGGACTGGTTCTAGCCCTTTAAACGAAAGGATGGTCTGCAGGATACCAATGACTATGAGCATATCCCCGGGGTTGGCGGCAAATGTCGATTCATAAGCTGCATTTGCGAGCGCCGTAAAGGCCCTTGCAGCGATGAGATCAAAAACACCAACCAACAGATACAACAACCTTGGGGAAGGCTCCTGACTTGTTTTCAGAGATGAACTGAGGGCAACATAGAGGAGTCGAAGAAGATTGCGAGAATTTTCGTCTCCACCTTTACTAAGGCTTTGTAGAAAATCTGACTCGACTGCAGCTACAACTTGCCAAGCAGTATCAAGGATGACAGCGAACGGCTCTGCCGTTTGTGCCGCTGGCAGATTCATCATTTCAAGCCTGCGAAAGAGCGAGAAGGCTAGGCTCGTCCGTTTCGTGTTCAAGATAACCGAGATGGAAGGTGGAGTTGCCTCATTGATATTTGCTCTCAGAGCATCAGTTGTGGTTTTTGCTAGCGACCTGACGGTACCAATGTTATGAAAAGTCTTGTGACATGTCAACTCAAGAGCAAGATTGGACCACATGTCCAACAAAAACTATGAGAAGATGTTAGTCCCAGCGCATATGAAATTTCTTTGAATTGGTGAAATTACTTACGACCTGAGAGTCAATCAACGCCAAGTTGAGGTTTACTGACTCAACGTCCAGTCTAAAGCCGGTCCGGATTTCGACAACCTTGTTGCTGGCACGGCGAGTAATAACGTTATTCCAACCACGGTCCCAGCTTAAGATCTGCTCGGCGAGTTCGATGTCGTAAAAGTAGTTAACTCCGTATAATCGCTGCTGCATAGTGCTCTTGCGGAAGTTTTCAAGATGGCAGCACGGCCACTTGTTCTTGAAATTGAAGGCGAGAAGCCCGTGCATGCTAGGTTTATAACCGCGAATTGCTACACCATTATCCAGGTAAAACCTAAGCTTAGATAGGAGCGACTCAAAAAAGCCCCGGGTTCTCTGGTCCAGGTTGGTTGGATTCCTACTCCTGGATTGGTATAGGTGCATTGTGAGGATTTGAGAAATATGGGCAGCAGCAGCGGTCTTGTTGCAGCTTTCAGTGATTTCGGCAGGCGTTTTGGCGGAGTAGTTGACGCTGAGTTTCTCAACATAGTCTGTGATGGCTTTGAGAAACTCCTGGTAGATAGGAAGATTTGTTATAATAGGTCCCCAGAAATCCTGTGCAACTGATACAGCTTGCAGCGTCGGGAGGAGTAGAGACGCAGGTAGACTCTTGATGTCGACAAGAATCTCGAGTGCTAAGGCCAGCATGGACCTGTTCTGCCTAGTTGGCCCCTCGATTGGCTCTGTTGATGTACCTATCTCCAGATTACTGCCTGTCACAAGCTTTATGGACAATCCCTGCTGTTTATTCGCAATGACAGTGCAGAAAAATTTCCAAATCGAGGCTTCAAGCTTCTCCTCTCCTAATCTACCGCCGAGTTTTTGCAATAGTTCGACTAGACGGTTCGCACCAGAAGGGCCAATGTATCCGAGAATCGAAGGCGGCTCTCCCACCCATTGCTCAGAACCACCAACAAGGCTGTCTAGAATATCAAGGACCGGTTGGCGATAATGTTGGTCAACCTCGTACAGAGCGATAAGGTCCAAAGATCGCTCATAAAGCTGCTTCTCAAGATGACTTGGTGGTCGGCGTTGAAGGTGCTGCACCTTGAGGGCGGTTGCACCAAATTCCAATGCCGAGGCGACGTTGGTAATCCAATCGGTGACAAAAATGTTGTGGACAGTAGACTCGATAGTTTCCAGTCCCTCGTTTATGGACAAGAGCAAAGGCTCAACGGCCACACTTTGGGATTTGTCGAAGAAGATGTTGCAAATTGTCGAGGCGGACGGAGCTAATCCCTCGAAAAGCCCATAGCCCTCATTTTCGTCCGATGCGACGCCGTAGACTGTATTGAGGATGCGGTCGAATGTTCTGCAGATTTTGAAGTTCAAGGCAAGCCGCTGCTTGACATGCAAGTACTTCCAGGTCGTAAAGCTCTCGAACACCGAGCACCAAAACCTAGTCCAATCCTGAAGAATAGACGTTTGCATTTCCTTGCTGATGCCAGACCTGACACCAGCTCCGGAGACTATGCTTCCAGGGGAGCCAATGGTTCCACTGAATACCACTCCCGAGATTGCGTCGGAAAGCAAGGTTTCATACATCGAGAAGGCGGTAAGTAGGAATGTGTAGTCTCCCTGAACTACCTCCACAGATTCCAGTATCTTATTCAACAGACCGCCTCGCCCGTTCCTCTCTAAGAGCGAGGAACGACCTAGCAGCGGCCATATCCTTCCGGGGACGACAGCGACCAATGTTATTATCACACGAAGGCAGGCGGATGCGAGATCCACTGATTTCGCTGCCACTGAAAATGGCAAAGAAGTTTCGAATAGATCCAAAATGACACTGATAATGTCACTGTTAGGGGCCAAGAGATTGCTTGCTTCCTCCAACAGCCTTGTCATGGAGAAGTTGTCATCGAGCTGCTCTTCGTTACCAGCCGACCTATCGCAGTAGGACACCAGAATGCTATCAAAGACACCTAAAATTTCGACAGCAAGTGGTGAATCCCCAAGGGATTCTTCGACAAGCACTTTCTCCAAAAGCCGGCCCAGGAACTCAAGCCCAGAATAGCGGTAATCCCATCTCACGACCGGGGGGCTAACACTGCTGCTAACAATTCTGCCTAGGATGCCAGCGGGAAGGATAAACGCACCTCCACTACCATCTGCTCTACCCTCGACTACCGGCAGATCTTCAAGCAAGACAATTTTACTGGCGTCATCTTCATCCACTTCAGTCCCACGGAAATTTATGGGTAAGGTGGATGTGAATGATTCCATCAAATCTGCGAGATATTTGAGGCTGAGGTTGTAAGGTTCGTTTATGATTTTGCGTGGTGTCGTTGCATTCAGAATTGCGCAAAATGGCAGGCTCTCGTACGGGAAACGCATCCTTGCCATATGTATAGTTTTCTCAAGGGCAGTTTTGTCGGCCCAGATGCTCCTGGTAAACTCCTTGGACGTTTCAGTTGTGCCAAAAGATGTTGCATCTTCTGTTTCCCCTTCATCTTCAAGATTGGTATAAATTTGGTGATTTTCCCCGGACAGCCTCAAAGGAGGATATTCGGAATGCGTCGCTATGAAAGCTTGGATTGCTGCTGTCTCCCATTCAAGCAAATTCATTCCAAGCCGCATCAGCTTCGCAAGCACATGTAGCATTCTTCTGCCATCTTCTTCCGCCTGGATTGACCACCCACTGCCTCCAGGGATTCCGTTAACCAAATTCTCTATATTGTTAAGCAGGTTTGCCTTCAAGGCCTTCTTAGCAATATATAGAGCTGGCCCTTCGGCCTGGGTTGAAGATGCCATGATGCCAGCAAGGTTCTTGTTGGCTCTGTGTGCTAACGAGTGGGCATCTTCGCCCGCATCGTTGCACAGAGGGTTACACTTCTCGACGTCTGAAACGTTACTGTGACTAGTCAGAATTAGAGCCCACGCCCAACCTGCCAATGATGCTGGCGGGTGCTCCCTTTCTCCAACATATTCAAGAAGGATTTCGTGGACTAGGTTAACGGTTTCCACCTCTCCAAGATAGAGAGATAGCGATGGATTATTGCCGTTGGAGGATGAATTCGAAAATAGGTGATTAATACATGCTTCTGCTGGTTCGATCGCAAGTATTTCAAAAGAAATTATAGCGCCTAAAGGGATGATAGAGTTTAGTAGAGGCTGGTGAGCACTATTAGATGGCCGGCTCAACTAAATAAAGGATGAGATGT
Organism: Drechslerella stenobrocha 248; assembly: GCA_000525045.1. Classification (NCBI taxonomy): domain Eukaryota; kingdom Fungi; phylum Ascomycota; class Orbiliomycetes; order Orbiliales; family Orbiliaceae; genus Drechslerella; species Drechslerella stenobrocha. The sequence goes on along the minus strand of KI966432.1, from coordinate 194,118 downwards.
CAGCGGATGGAAGACTTGAGGGATCGCGAAAAGTTACGTGGGTCATACAAATTTCAGATCTGTCAAGAAGCTCGTGGACCCCATGCACTTGTACCAGCTGGCAACAATGGTCCCAGACAGGGAAATAGGACCACTTATCAAAAGGAAAAGGAACTGCAAGCGGTGATATATATTTGTCAAGACCTGCCAGCGTGAAACACGATTAGTTTGGATGGATTGACCGTCAAAGATTGCATTCGGTGTCGTGATACCTGGCGTTCCCATTCCTCGCGCAACTTAATGGTCTCCACCGGCGTCCTCTCTACCGTGTAGTATTCTGGTAGTCTGCTACCAGCTACAGCTTGGCCGATATCATTAATAAGGGCCTCCGCGAAGCCACTCTTTCCTGTTTCGTTTCCGTCACTGCTCATTTGCTGAACGATTTTCTTTGCCGTCTGATAGAATGGAGATTTGCGAGGTAACTCAGGGTTCTGTTCGTCCACTACAATCCGGACTAGCGCTGTTGCTAGTTTCAGTTTATACCGGTTCTCAGAGAAGTACAACTTGACTTGACGCGCTTGACGCGCTTTCCTAACACTTCCTTTTGCAGAGTTGGTGGCGTCTAGGCCAACCCTCGCCTTTGTAGTAGATCTTGTAAACATAGACATGGCTAGGGAGGCTGAAGCGAAGTCGGTCGATTCATCGGGGTTCGTAGGCGATGCAAGGCCCCTTTCCTGGGACTCGAGAATGCAAATTCTAAGGGCTTCGAGTTCGTCGAGATTGAGAGCTTTGGAAAGCTGCACAGCATCTTCTTTGATGTCCAGGACAGGGAGAATTGTATCCGCAGTTATATTGATCATAGATGTTTTCGTCCCGAATGCCTGCCTGCTAGTGCCATTTGGTGGCGGTATAGCAGCATACGAGCTTACAAGTGAAGATAGCTGAGAAGACGACAGAAGCCAGCTCTTCAAGTTCCGGATGGCGACGGCCGAATGCGACGGGGTCGTCAACCGGTAAAGAGCCGATCTCCATGACCTACATGGCTCAATGTTAGTGATACACTCAGACAGTGCTCTGACGAGATTCAATGGTGGGGGACCGACAAAAGAGGAGTATTGTTCTTGAGAGCATCTTCAATCGCGGAATCGAATGTTTTGCTGTGTAGCTGCCAGGTCGTGGGTGGTCGGGCACCAGCTGATGCCATTTTGACCGGCCGACGTGAACTTCAGGCGGCTGTATCGAAGGAAAGGAGGAGGGGGTATGCGAAGTAGAGGAGGGGAGGAGGGGAGAAGGAAAGCTGGCTGTCTGGCCGTAGATGAGGTTGAGATGAGAGAGAAACTGGGCGACGCGCGCTGGACTGAGGCGTAAAACTAGGCGTGTTGGAATCCCTGCGCACTGCTCACGAGCCACAACCGCGACTACTACTACTACTACTACTACTACTACTACTACTACTACGACTACGACCACCACCACCACCACCACCAGTGCACGCCGCGCCAGAGGCTTGCGCTTCTTCGCAGCCAAAGCCAATTACACGCACTTCCTCCGCAGTGAGCGCGTTCCAACCCTTGTGTCGCCCGGGCTTAGAGCTAGTGTGGTGCCGACTCGGGTCGCGGGCCGAGTTTTGCTCGGTTTTCATTTAGCCTTCTTACCCAGATGCCACAAACAAAGACTCCATCTCACACTTTACCACCAGTGACTCTGACAAAACCACAGCTTGGAACAGATTTGTAAAAAATTTTGATATCGACGCCAGACAACCAACCGACAGATGGTGTCCACCAACCCCGGTGGAAGCCTACCCGGCGGTATGTCTACCTTCCAGGCCACTGTCCTAAGCCACGACGACCCGCAGCCAAAGCTCGCCCATGCCTCCAATCTCATTCTCATCGACAACTACGACTCATTCACATACAATGTTTCCCAGTACCTCGTCCTCGAAGGGGCCACCGTCCACGTCGTCCGCAATGATAAAACAACGTTGGATGAGCTCATCTCTCGAAACCCAACCCAACTGGTAATATCGCCGGGACCCGGCCATCCGCTCACCGACTCCGGAATCAGTAGCAAGGCCATCAATTATTTCGCTGGCAAAATTCCAATTCTGGGGGTTTGTATGGGACAGTGAGTCAGCCCAGCACTCGCCGCTCTCCCACCTATAATGATGATGGCATATTTTGTGGTAACATCTCCCGCCTAGCTCAACAGACAATGCATGTACACGACATTTGGCGGGACAGTATCATTCGCTAACGAGATCCTCCATGGGAAAACTTCCGATATCCTTCATGATGGATTCGGCGTCTACAACTCCGTAGAGCAGCTCATCCCCGTGACCAGATACCACTCCCTTGCCGGAACATATGAATCCCTGCCTGCGTGTCTCGAGGTTACATCCTGGACCAAAGATCGAGGCGTCATTATGGGGATACGTCACAAAGAATATGTCATAGAGGGCATTCAATACCATCCGGAAAGCATCCTGACACTAGCTGGCCGGGAACTCTTCCGGAACTTTCTGAAATGGAGGGGTGGCAAGTGGTCGGATAATGACTCGACGTTGATCGGCAATGTTGGCCACAGCAAAGCTTTTGAAGACTGGAAGCAATCTCAAAACGACGAAAAGCGTACTGCTGCTGCTACTACTCCCACTACTCCTACTCCTACTACCACTACTTCGATCTTGGAGACCATCTATGCAGACCGTAGACGGAAGGTCGCAGCTCAAAAAATCGTACCCGGCCAACGACCTGAGGATTTACAACAGTTGCTTGATCTTGATCTTGCTCCTCCGTTAATTGACTTTGTCCTTCGGTTAAAAACATCACCCTTCCCTCTCGCGCTACTAGCAGAGGTCAAACGTGCCTCGCCATCAAAAGGAATCATCGATATCGACGCAAATGCAGCAGCACAGGCACGGCAGTACGCTTTGTTAGGGGCCGCTGCTATCTCCGTCCTGACAGAACCGGAGTGGTTCAAGGGCTCGCTCGAAGACATGAGGAACGCCCGTGCTGCTGTCGCCTGCATGTTCAACCGTCCAGCCATTCTCCGCAAAGAGTTCATATTTGATGAATATCAGATAATCGAGGCCCGGTTGGCTGGGGCCGATACGGTGCTTCTTATCGTGAAAATGCTCTCCGATGATGTGCTCCGGCGCCTGTACAGATATTCCTCCAGCCTCGGTATGGAACCTTTAGTCGAAGTTAGTAACGCAGCGGAAATGGAACGGGCTTTAGCATTGGGGGCAAAAGTGATTGGTGTCAACAATCGCGACCTGCATTCCTTCAACGTTGATCTCGGGACTACAAGCTCCCTGGTGTCCATGGTCCCAAAGGACACAATCCTAATCGCTCTGAGTGGTATATCAGAGCGTAAGGATGTAGAACGATACGAGAATGATGGTGCTCATGCGGTCCTAGTCGGCGAGAGCTTGATGAAGGCGGGGAAGGATCTCAACCAATTCACCAAGAACCTCATGCTTGCAGCGCCCCCGCCGACATCTACTACACCCTCGAACAAAAGTCTCGCTGTCAAGATCTGTGGAACCAGAACGCCCGAAGCAGCGCAAGTGGCTGCAGAACATGGTGCAGACCTTGTGGGTATCATACTGGTTGAGGGCTCACGGAGGCGCGTTGATTTGGAAACGGCATCCAGAATTTCGGCCGTCCTTCAAACAACCAAAAAAGCCAGCTCTCAACAGCAGCCACAGCTCGGGCACGTCAAGAACCCGGATATAGATACTGAAGACTTTTTCCGGCATCATGCATACTACACGTTATCTCACCCTGACCGCACACTTCTCGTGGGTGTCTTCCAGAACCAGCCGCTTCCTTATATCCTCCATCTTGTCAAGACTATTCCACTAGATATTGTCCAGCTTCACGGACAGGAACCATTGGAATGGGCAAACTTGATTCCAGTGCCTATTATTCGTGCATTTAAGCCAGGCGAGCAGGGCCTCGCAACTCGTGGGTACCACGTTGTCCCTTTGCTGGACGCTGGAAAAGGAGGCACAGGCCTTTCCTTGCCCCTTTCGGAAGTCCAACAAGTCTTGGTATCAGGAGTGACCCCTCTTTTAGCTGGTGGCCTAAGCCCAGATAACGTCCAGGCTATTATAAAACGACTTGGGGGGTTGGGCGGTGGATTGGGCGGGGTCGATGTCAGCAGCGGTGTCGAAACAAATGGCGAGCAAGATCTAGAAAAGATTAGAAGGTTTATTGCTGAAAGTAAATATCCCTAGGTTGACACGTTTTCACTTTTCAACTGCCCTGCAATATAAACCATCTATATACTATAGGATTCCGCTCAAGTACTCTTGAATATTCAAGCCAGCAAGCAATTCTAATCCCAGATCTGTGCTAAACTCTATATATATCGCGCCAGCAATGGTGCTTATATGGATACTGCAAACCAAATCAAAATCGTCCATAACCTTTCTTTCTTAAGGTGCCGGTTCCTTCCGTTAGTATTTCAACGATAAAACGCCGTCACCACCCAACCCATCGGCGTCATGGTTGACCCGGACGATATGCTATGGTGCCCGAGGCTTTAGCGTAGCATAACAATATATTCCAGATGTGCATGTTATTTTACAAGAACGAGCTCAGAAGGCCAGGCCGCTGACACGCGCACGGCTTCGTCTAAGGTATCAATCCCCAGCTTCCTCGAGCTCTAATCTAGCGGGCACGGGACAACAATTGAATAGTCCATACTATGGAACTAAAGACAAAGAATGTGACAGAGGATGGTGGAGATTCGGAAAGGAACTGGGATTTTGGATAGACACAAGCTAAAAAACCTAGCGACAGCATGTTCCAGGGTTACTTGTGACCCCAACTTTGCACCCAGCATCTCGGAGTGAGAATGTATATATATTGGCTCTTCATCGTCGATTAGCCACTTGGCCCATCCGAGCGCAGTACTATATAAAGGCGCTAAAAGCTGGAATCAAAGTTTGCGCGAGCCAAAACGAAAACACGAGCTTGGGCCCTGTCATCAGCAGCTTCGGTGTTAGCCCCTTGAAGAATGCCGTGGGACCTGTGACCAAAAGTTAGCAATTGTCCAAATGAGCACTATGGCAAAGGGTCCATGGAATATACCCTCGTTTTTGACCATGCTGGCAATGATTCGAAATCCGCCCTCCGGATTTTCAAAATTTCTGTTCTGAATTCTGGTTTTGATGACGTCCAAAGGCGCAGAGACTATAAGAGATGCCGCGGCACCTGATATCGATGCGACAAAGTTCTGTCGCCATGTGGCTTGGTTGTAATCTTTGAGATCAAATATGAACTCTTTGGCAAACGCGCTTCCGCCGAACAGCTATTTTGAGGGGCTAGTTAATGGATGTCAAGTTCGCATTGGCCAAGGCTCCTGACTTACTGCAAAGCTTCCCGGGGCATTTCTAGCTGCAGTCCACCCCCAACCTCTGTATAGACCAAACCCCTCATCCTTGATAATCGTGAACAGGCCCCGTCCGCGGAAGGCTTCCGGGTTTGTTTGTCTCTTGATCTTCAAAACATCAAGCGGCAGCAGTACAATTTCACCGATGCCGACAATACTGATATTTGGTCAGCGGAGAGGTAAGCAAAGTTGGAAAAGAAACAAAGTATACCTGCCGGCAGTAGCATGCATGATAGCTTTACCAGTGCCTTTCCCAAAAGTGGCATCGAATGTGTCGGAGTGGTGTTTAGAAAGATAGTCCCGCACATAAGGTTGCCCGCCGTATTTGTATATCCTCTGTGAGACTTTATACCCTGCAGCATATCCCAATCCCGGGAAAAGAGAGATTAACTTTCTCCCAACAGGCGCACCGGCATGGTCTTTGAAGATAACGGTATTGAGCTGCGATGTTGACGTGATCTTGCCGTAATTCGTCATCAAACGCTTGGCAATGGTGTCGACCTTAAGTAAAAAAGTATTGTTAGATTCCTACCAAGTACAGACAGGTTTAGACACGCCTGTGTACTCACCGGGTGGAAGATGGCCAATTCGGCGACCCCAGCGGTGCCTATCGCCAAGCCATTTAGCATGGTGCCAGAGCGATATATTCTTTATGTGCTCTAGAGAACCCACCAGACCCAAGGATACGGGCAGCGCCGGATTCCTGTTGAACCTGTTTGGCAGGAGTCCCAGTCGAATGAAGAACTGGTGGTGACATGATTATTGTTATCCTTCGTTCGGAATTCTGCTCAATGATATTGTCAATTCCCTTGAATCGCAAGAAGCTGAGGGTTCGCACAGCGAAGAAGAGCCGTACAGAATACCACAATGTCTATGTTGGTCAATTGGCCTTGCAATCGATAGGATCGGTCTCGGCTTGGAGGCAAGCGTCGGGTACCAGACTATAGAAAAGGCGAAGGTAGATACTAGAGGTGCGAGCAGAGTGACTATTGGACCATTATGTTCTTTGGCGGGGTCGGCGCAGTAGATTTTCTAAGTGTCTCAACCGCGCTCGATGGGTTTTTTTCTGCCTCTGGTTTTCTTTTTCTTTGTTGTTACGATGGCTTAGTCATCTCAATTCCGGGTGTTGGGAAGGATTAGCCGGGGCTCAAGAAAAGCGACAGCGACACCAACCAACCTCACTCATCCTTCCATCACTCCTCAACCGCTTCCCCGTCTGCTCTCCATCCACCCAAAAAGGCGCCTTCCGGACAGCCAAAGCCACACGATCCGCTTATTCGTCCACGCCTCAACCATTGGACCGTCTGCTGACGCGATATCGGGAGTTCGTGCCGCTAATGTCCACAGGGCTTCCTAACTGACGCACTAGCTCCGCGACCAGGTGCGTTCGAACTCCAAGTTTCTTCCTACCAACATTTCCCTTGATTCTATCCCCGTACTTATAAGGCTTTTTTCTGACCGTCTTGCTATCAGGAAGCTACACTCTAATTCCACCCTGCCACGCGTCTGGCCAAATCTGTGTCTGATACGGCCCCCATCAGCTGAGAATCCAGGAGCCGACTCCCTACGATACACCAGTCGAATTTGAAAGTCCAGAACGTCCAAGTTCCCGCACTTGGTTGAGCCTCCAGTTCACGCCGCTGGTTGCTGTGTCACCTCTCATTACAATTCCAGGTGGCTGTTTGTGGAATAACCAGTCTGTTGATGCGGTAGTGACGTTGGCGTTTCGGAGAGCTTAGAGACTTTGGAGACCGTTCTACAATTGCTCAGTGCAGCTGTCGTTCCGATCTATCCTTGGAGGAAGGCTGTTCTTTCGTAGTCGGCGCATTTGCCATTGATACCTTAGATAGTAGCTCTCCTCTATGCTTCTAATAACATCGTATCTATCGTCGTCTGCTATCTGAAAGACTGATTAGTGAGCTGTTGTCTCTTGGTACCCTCCACGAAACAGCTACGGGGGGGGGGGACAACGAGAACGGGATCGGGGCGACACGGCAACTAAGGGGAAAAAAGAGGAAGGGCATATCCACACAAGACGATAAACGGACCGGGGGGGCAGAATAAAAGCGCGGGCGTTTTGGAAACAACTTTGTGGGAGAACGACTGGCCTGGGCACCGTCGACGTTTCCCCATCAACTACCCTGCCTACAACATCTCTCACCAGCCGCTACAGGC
>KI966432.1:147329-186493 GCA_000525045.1 Drechslerella stenobrocha 248 | reverse complement strand
CAGCCGCTACAGGCATCATTTGCACATCTACCTTGGACAGCGTGGGGAGGTTTTGAAAGAGTGGCCAAGGATAGCTAGCACCTGTTGGTGCCTCTCGCCATCGTTACTTTCTGTGAACTATTTGTCGCAAAAACCAAGTTTCGGCGGAAACGTTAGGGTACTTGGTCCACGCATTTTCATCTTTATATCTACGGGCGCCCGGGAGTTCTGCCGGGGCGCTCGCGCAAAAGTGAATCTCACAATGTCTTTTAACGATGAGGTCCCCTCCCCAGAGGAATTGGCGGAAGACTACAGGTCGTCCCTTGAGGACTTGTCTGTGAACTCAAGATGGGAAATCACAAATCTTACGGTCATTGCAAAGGAAAACATCCATGCGGCCCAAGCCATATCCAAAGTGATCGAAGAACACATCCAGAAGGTATGTATAGTGACAACAATCTGTCCACGCAAGCGATGATCGTCTAATTATCTGCGTATTCAAACCAGACTTCGCCGCTGCGCAAACTCCCAGCTCTATACCTACTAGATTCAATTGCCAAAAATGTTGGAACGCCGTACACGCTATTCTTCGGCAGAAACCTATATAGAACTTTTATGGATGCCTACAGTCTTGTCGAGAGCCCTGTCCGCCGGAAGCTCGAGGAAATGCTTCAAACCTGGAAGCAACCGGTCCCGGGGTCAACCTCCTCTAATCCCCTCTTCCCCGCCGATACGACCCGGAAGATTGATAATGCTCTGATCAAGGCACGGACAGCAGCCGTACAGCAGCAACAGAAGCAGATGAAGCAGGACAGTGCCCGCTTTGGGCTCGGACAACCCTCTGTTGCAGCCAATGCAAACTCAGGGCCATATCGCTCGACTCCAACCCCACCCACGCTGGCCAATGGGCACAGTCAACCTGGCGTATACACCCCCCCTTCGGCTCAAAATTTCGATTCGAGGAGTGACCAACTAGGGAACAGGGGAACCGTAAGCAGTCAGATTGCCTCCCGGATCGTGGACCAATATCACGCTAACAGTGAACATGCAGCCGCAGCCAACCATTCAAGATACTACCAGCGTTACAAACATCTCTAACAACAATTACCAACAGCTGGCTGCTCATTTAGGCCTTGCCAGCTCAAGCTTGATAGGGATAGCCCCTACAGCTGATGCCTTACTGAACGATATCAGGCCTCTTATAACGACCACCCAGTCCAGGTTCGCTGAGAATCCGTGGGATACAGAGGTTCAAAAACGACTGAAAGCATTGCTAGATTTACAAACGATCCTTAGCACGCAGCAGTTACCTTCTGATCAACTATCCCAAATTAAGGACCAATTGTCAAGAATAGCAATATCGGTGCATGTACCTCCTATTGTCTCACAACCGTCCCATGCTGCCAATACACCGGCAGCTCCAGCACCATTATCAACAGCAGGTCAAGGAACGAATTTGGCAGCCCTATTAAATACTTTCTCAAAGCCCCAAATGCAACCTGCCCGAGCCAACAGTAGCCTACCGACTATCCTCAACATCCCAACAATTGCCCCCGGCGGCGGCTCGGCTCCAATCGCTCCTAAAAACCTATTTGAATCTCTCATATCTTCAGGCTTGCTGAAGCCTGGTGGTCCTGCGCCTCAGCACATATCAGGAACAAAACCCAGTGGGCTCTTGAACGCGGATTTGCTCTTATCTGGACTAATGGGACCACAAATACCGAGTGTGATACGAACAGGTGCGGGATCTGGTATTAATTGGGAGACACTTGATATAGAGCTGACATCTGCGTCGCTGAAGCTGTAAGTCCCCTGTTGTGTTTCGTGTGTGCTCGATATTATAGCCCAACGTCAGTTCGATCTAATTATAATACGGCTCCAACAGCACCCGCCCAATATTCCCCTCGATCCTCAACGATAGCTTGCCAAACAAGTGCGGTTCTTGTGCCAGGCGGTTTACAAATACGGAACAAGGGAAAAGGGAAAAGGCGGCCCACTTAGATTGGCACTTTCGCGTTCACCAAAGGATAGCAGATAGCACCAAGCACGCCCAGTTCAGGAGTTGGTATATCGGTGAAGAGGTAGTCCCCCTTGAGCCCGCTCCCCACGCAGATGTGTGCTTAACTAACTTCACTGACTCAAGGATTGGATAAAATTTCGAGAGGACGAAGAGTATTCAAATGCCACTAACATCAACCAAACCGCGCAAGCATTGGAAAAGCATTTGGCCGCTGCTACTGAGGAGGCTAGTAGTCAGAACTTTGTGCCAGTACCCAACGATCCAGCACTTTCAAACATCACCTGTCCAGTATGCAAGGAAAAATTCGCCACTGTCCTTCATCCCGAAACTGAAGACTGGGTCTTGATGGATGCGATCAAATCTGGCGGCCGGATATATCATGCCAGCTGTTTAGCAGAAATATCCAAAGATAACCCGTCGACTAGCGCAGCCATTAGTAGAGGTTCAACACCAGACAACAGTACAGCTAGTAAAGGAAAGCGAAAGGCGGATGTACGTATTGAATATCCGGTCGCCTACAAGAATGGCCAAGATCTTTGGTTTTCTCATTGATCGATCTAACTAATGATCTTTACAGCAGGATTTAGCTTCGGTTACCAATAAAATAAAGAAAGAAAAGTAAACAAGAAGATCGAAGCGATTTACGGTGATGCCACGTGCGGCCAATTAGCTAACAGCATTTGCGTGTCGGCATCAGCGAATGCATTTTTGTGTCATTTACTATCAACCCCTCTTAGGGAGAAGGACGAGAAGGGGGAACAAAGAAGATATGTCAATCACGCCGAGGTAACAGTAATCGTAGGATATTTATATTTACCAAGCTTGTGTCAACATCGCATCAGGCTACAGCAGGTTGTTGAACAAAACGCGGCGTTGCAATAGCGACTAGATGGGCAGCTGTATTTCATAATAATTGATAGGCCACGGTGTGATTCATGGATTGTTGGCTTCTTCAAAGCCAGCCTATAGTAGTGCAATAGTGGACTTGATTGTAGTGTGCGCTTCCAGCATCATCTGATCGCTAACTAAGCTTGCTCGCCTAGTGACAAAATGAGCTGTCTGCCGATATACATGAAACCCCAATGGTAGGGCCATGATCCTCCAAACTGCTGTTCCAGCGAACAAGGATATATTTGTAAGGGGAATTTGAATTGATGGATAGATAGAGAGGTCGAAAAATTAGGAGGAGTTCCGACTCTTTTTGTTTAAAAAAAGGCCCTGTTGCCAATGTTTTTTTTTACAGAGACAGTAAATTTTCGTACAGTGAAGTAAAATGATACATTTAGAAGTAGAAAAACCTAACACCTGCGGTCTCCCTACTTGGGGGAAAGACCCACGTGGCTCAATATCGATGTCTTTCCGGGCTTGTTTTCGTCAAAAATACCCAAGAGGGTGGTCCAGACAGTTGCAGGGCTTTGCGACGCATCGATACCATGCCAGATACCCTTTTTCTTGTAGTAATCAACGACTGGTGCAGTTTGCGCGTGGTAAGTACCGAGACGTTTTTTTAGTGTCTCCTCATTGTCATCTGAGCGCTGTATTAGCGGCTCACCAGTGACATCGTCGGTCATGGCGGCCTTTGGCGGGTTGAAGATTTTGTGGTAGGAGCGGCCGGAGGCGGGGTGGACAAGACGGCCGGTGATACGGGCAACTAGTAGGGCGTCGTCGATTTCGAGTTGTATTGCGTGGTTCAGTTTCTCCTTGCGCGCATCCAGCATCTGGTCGAGTCGTTCAGCCTGGGGCACAGTGCGCGGGAAGCCATCGAGGATGAACCTAGAGATAGAGATTTGACGCATGAGCTCATGGGGGTGTTCGGGAGGACCAGGGGAGGGTTGGCGACGAACCCTGATTTGCACTCCTTATTGTTCTCCAGCTCATTCTTGATCATATTGACCATGATTTCGTCGCTGACAAGGCCGCCGGCGTCCATGATCTTCTTGGCTTCCTTACCAAGCTGGGTCCGTTTGGCGACCTGGGAGCGCAACATGTCACCGGTGGCCTAGGAAAGGGTTTGTCAGCTCTGCTCCAACGATGCCAAGTTCAAAAAGAAAAGCGTACCAGATGACAGATGCAGTATTTCTCCTTGATTCTGGGAGCCTGTGTTCCCTTTCCTGCACGCCGACGAGAGTCTTGTAAGCCCGGGCTAGAGATTTCGATTCACTACGTCCGTCGTCAGGTTCCCTTACCGGCTCCAGGGGGGCCCATCAGAATCATCCGCAGCTGCTCCTCGGGTGTTTTTCCGTGGCCGGATTCGAGCTGCTCGATGCGCCGCTCGAGGCCGGCGACGAGCTGTCGCAGATAGCCTATCTCATCGTTCGTGGGCGGCATTGTTCGGGGGGGGGAAGGCGGGATGAGAGCCAGAGGATCGGGAGAGGTGCTGGGACGCGTGGAGGCCAGTCAGCTGGTCAGCACAGAGACAGATACAGAAGCCATCGAGAACGCGTACGTACAACGGTGAGGTCGTGAAGCCGGAGGAGAGGGAGCTCGGGGCGGAGGCGGATGTGGGGAGGGAAGAAAACTCAGCCGAGCAGCTGGCGCAGATTTATTCCAAACGTTGGAGGCCGTCGACGGCGTCGAGATGGACGGACCTTCCGTCCTCGGCAGCCGGAGCAAAGGAGCTCTGCCGCTGCCCGCTCGCCCGCCAAAACATCGTCAACCTCCAACCTCCAGCCTTCGGCCTTCAGCCTCTATTATCATCAACCACCGCCGGCTCCCCCACGGCAATGGCTCCCGCTGCCCACATGCCCTTCCTGATCTCGAGGTCGGTGACCCAGTACTGCCATTCGCTGCTCTCCCGTACTTTGCTAACACCGTCCAGGCTCGCCGACCCGCTCTTCGCTGCCTTCATCGGCTCCACCGCCGCCGTCCTCAGGATCAGACGCGAGGAGAGGCAGAAGGGATCCTCCGCGAGTCAGCTGTGGCCGACGCTTCAGAGGTTGTGCATCTTGGCCCCATCTTCCCTCAAAATGGCCTGGCTAACCCTCGTGCATGCACAGGCGCGCGAGCCTATTGTTTCCATAGCCCGGTGCTCTGCGCCCAGCATCCAGCGTGCAGGGTCGAGATCATGACCGCCGGCGAGCCAGCAGAGGACACGCACATGTATCTATAAAATCCTATTTTGATTGTTGAGCTAGAAGGGACCTCGGCTGTCACCTGCGCGTTTCGTGGTGTCCGGTTGGCTTCCCCTTTCCTATTCCTGCCATCGCCCAAATTCTCCACCTCCTCCACTGTCATCGCCTCCCATCGCCTCCCGCCTCACCACCAGCCGAAACCAAGCCCCTCCCTCTGTCGGACTGTCGCCCGCTCCTCTCCACTACGTCAATCTGCCAGCCATGGAGGATCACGCCCGATCGCGGCGCGACACCAGCGACAACGACGACACATGCAACCACGCCCCCAACGCTAGCAACCAAAACAACAACAACAACTGTCGCGACTCTGGCTTCGGCCTGCCTAGGAAATGGCTGTCCCTCTACGAAGACTTTGTCACGAAAAATGCCGGCGCTGTCTCGCAGATAGAGTCTTCTCTTCGTTCGCTGACCTACATTGTGCCCGGTATGCCGCTATCGTATAGTATCTGTATCCCCCTGTGCCAGCTGGCTAACGCGCCGCGTCCTTTGCAGCCCGGTTCAAGGATGCCGAGATAGCTTCGGAGTCGAGTAAGCCATCCATTTCTCGCCTCACTCCAGCGCCCGCCCTATCTGACCCAAAGCACAGTCCACAGCGGCATCCAGTTGCTATCACTATACCATGACTCCCTCCTATCCAAGGCCGTCAGGAGCCTCCCACCCACAATCCCCAGACCCCCGCAAACACCCCACGCTCGCTACACAAAATTCTGGACACAAAAAAGCTCCGCCTATAAGAATATAGCCTTGATGGTCACCATGATCCAATACACAGAGCTGCTATGGGAAATGTCTGCCAAAAGGAGAGGCCAAAAAATTAGATGGCGCGTCGTCGTGATGCTTGAAGCCATAAAGGCAATTTGCAGGCTATTGCTCTTACACCTAACCAAATCGCGCCCGATTGTGAGCCCGCCCCTGCCGGAGCGCGAAGTAGATCCAGCACAGCTTGAAGACGCCGAATCGCTCAGCAGCCCACCGCCGGAGCCGGAGTCATGGATTATGCCCAGAACAGGATTAAGACTACCTTCTATTCCCGCGTCCGACATCTCCAATTACCTCTTGACCAAAGTCCTAACAGCCGAAGATATCAAACCCCCAGCGCACTTGTTACACAAAGTAAAGGGCACGGGGATGCTTGCTGAGGTTCTATGGATCGTGCGCCCTCTGGTATACGCCATGGCTATGCAAAGGTGGAGACACGACAAAAAGAGTTGGAGGCCATGGCTGCTAGGCTTCGGACTTGAATATGCTACCCGCCAGCTGGCCAAGAAGGACATGTCTGAGACTATACCTGGTGGCCTGAGAGGACTCACAGGGCTCGAAAAGGAAGAACTGAAGCGGAGAGCCATGTCCATGGGATGGTGGGCACTCCGAGGTGCCGCCTATGAAAACATCACCAGGTAAATAAACGGAACTCTTCGCTCCGTCGTCCTCCACCAGTCATCAAATCTACCTACTAATACTTTGATCGAACAGAGCGTGGTTCACATTCATGGCCGAGAAACTAAAGGGGAAGCCACTAGTCGGACTTCTCGGAGGCCTGATTGAAGACTACCAGTACTTATGGGACAACTATTACTTCTCAAGTATGTGAAGTGGTCACCCAAAAAACGCCAATGTCTGTCATTTCATTGCTACAAATATTCTTCAAGGGTTCGATAAGACACTGATTCACTTTCCGTTCCTTTCTCTCTTGGCTTCGATAGCTACGACATGAAAGACATTCTTCGACCCTCCAGCCAGGCATTCCTCTGGTTGCCTAGAATGATGCCGTCCCCAGTGAAAGCCTAGACTTTCCTGCAGTGCATTTTACTCTTATTTATTTGCCCTTATTTCACCATGGCCGTTATCGTTGGTCTCCGTCGCAGGTACAGCGGTTTGATTTACCTTCGTCCTTTGTATTTGTAACATGTACTTGCATTTTGTCTATTATTAGACATGTTTTTAATCTGGGCGAACTGGGTAGTAACTTGCTTTGGCTCAGCGCTTGTATGGATGAACTTGATATTGCAGCTTTGTAAGTGTGGTCACGGGTAGCTTATGGACCTAGACTGCCTTCGTTCTAAGTAGGTACTGGTCTTGATATCTGGAGGGCATTTGTGGTCTTTCTCAGGTTCACGTGTAAACCCCTGCCCGGTGCTCGGGCAAGGAGCATATTGCATTTCGTATTTGGCATTAAAATAGATTTTCCCTACCCCCCCTTCAGCGTATTGGGTTCTCCCAACAAGTTGAAATTATTGAGACACTCTAACGGCCATTCTTGAACTTGCTCTTCCATTCCACGGCAGCGACGCAAGGACAATATCGGGAACAATGCCTGCGGCTGCGGCATAGATAGACATGTGTGGCCGCAGCAACATCCTCTATACAAGAAAAGACAAAACAGAGGCATGCATGACAAGAAGGCAGAGCTTTGCTTTCTGCGTGCTTGTGCCCGGGTTTGGGTCGGCTTGATTTGATTTCTATTACACACAACAGGTTCACACAAAAAAAGAGCGAACAATCAACTTCTCCACCATGCGCCGAGAAGCCTCTGCATCTGAGCGAGACATTACTATTAGTACAGAAAACGACAACACGATGTATTGGAGACGCGTTTATGCGTTCTTCTCGTGCTGCGTAGAGACACGCTGCATGGAAACAACTAGAGACACAAAAAGTTAGCGGATCGCGTTTTAAAACAGAGCCAAGGCGACAAAGAATGTATATCTTACCGAAATCTTCCAGGCTCCTCTGCTTCTGCTTCTGCTTAGGCGATTTGCCGTGCATGAGGTTATCGAACCCAACCGATCCTTGCAACAGGTAATAGACACCGCCCATGACGCAGAAGATACCAAAGGAGAAGATCCAAACTCGAACAACGGCAACAATGCTGGTACGCGAGTGTTCGAACCAACCAAATATGGTGAAGAGAGTTGCAATGATGTCGACGAGCAGGATAGCGCCAGACAACTCCCATGATGGGATGGAGGACCAGAAGGGGCCGTTGGCACGAGTGATAAAGATGAGCCAATTTTCAGTCAAGGAAATCTCCAAGAACAAGATCTCGTCTCGGTTACCAAAGTTCTGGACAATACCTCCAAACTTGTTCCTGTCTGGGGAGTTAGGGTCGGGGTTGTTGTTGTCGTGGGCAAGCATGGTGGTAAGAGTAATCCAGGTACCAATGGCTAGAACCACACCCAGCAAGACGGACATGCCCCACAGCTTAGGAAGGTTCCACTTGACAGGAGTCTTGGAGAACGGCGCATTGTCGTAGGCGATAGCCAGTGTGGCAATATCAGCAAAAATGGCGATGAAGACGACAAGGTTGAGGTTGAGGGATTCGTTCAAGATGGCGATCCAGAGACCCAAAAAGATTTCCAAGTGGAGAGACAGGGCAATACGGTAGACGACATAGGCATACATGCGATGGAAGATTTGGCGAGAAGTCTTGAGGGCATCAATGATAGCAGAGAGACCGGGAGCCAAGAACACGATATCAGCAGCAGAACGAGCAGCATCGGAGGCGCCCTCGACGGCAATACCAGTATCAGCTTTCTTGAGAGAAGGGGCATCGTTGACACCGTCACCAGTCATGGCGACTAGATAACCACGTTGTTGCAGGATCTCGACGACGTTGTACTTGTGTTGTGGGAAGACCTCAGCGAAACCATCAGCAGCCTCGACGAAATCGTAGACCTCAGAGCCGGGCATTTCACCACCACCACCAAGACCGAGACGTTCGGCGTTGTAAACATTGGTTCCGAGACCGAGCTGACGGGAGGTTTCACGAGCAATACCGACGGCGTCACCAGTCAACATTTTGATGGAGAGACCCAGAGTCTTGGCTTCGTTGATGGTACGGGCAGTGTCGTGGCGTGGGGGGTCGGAGCAAGGCATGATACCGAGAATTTCCCAGTGACCTTCACCGCGCTTGCGGGCAACACCGAGTGAACGGAAACCACGGGTGGCGAATTCGGCGACTTTGTTCTTGTAGTCCATAGCGATTTCTTCTGGGATACCATGATCTTCCTCGACGGTTCTCAGGACGAAGAGAGGTGCGCCCTTGACACAGATTATGCGCTCACCTTGAGGAGACTCAACAACGGCGGTAACCTTCTTGGAGACGGGATCGAAAGGATGGAATTGCAGAACCTTGTATCGAGAAAGGACAGACTTGGCGCGGGGATAGAACTTGAGCGACTTCAAGAAAGCCTTGTCGATGGCGTCGAGGCCCTTCTTCTTGCGGGAGGCAGCCAGGCAGGCAGTAAGCATGAGATCGTCGGCCTCAACGCCTTCAACGGTGTACGGTTCAGCAAGAGAGAGTTTGTTCTTGGTCAGGGTACCGGTCTTGTCAGAGCAGAGGATTTCAACACCGGCAAGGGACTCAATAGCGGAGAGCTTCTGAACAATGGCTCTCTTCTTGGCGAGGTAGGCAGCACCAACGGCCATGGTGGTGGTGACGACGGCAGGAAGACCGACAGGGACACCAATGATGGTGATGGCCAGGGTGAACTCCAAGATGTGGAAGATACGGTTGGAGCGGTAGAAACTGGCGACCCAGACGACGAGGAGAGTCAAGATGACGAGAATGAGTAAAACAGTACCGATGCCATTGAGGACCTCGGTAAAGTGGCCAGTACCGGCGGAGGCACGAGAGACGAGAGCGGCAGCGCGACCGACGAAAGTATTGTCACCGGTGGCGGTAACAACCATGAAGGCTTCACCGCGTTTGACCGAAGAGGAGGCATACATGTTGTCACCCTTGTGCTTGTCAACTGCGAGGGATTCACCAGTGATGGCGGACTGGTCGACTTGGAGGAAGGCGTCTTCGGTGACGACACGACCATCGGCAGGGACAATGGTGCCTTCTTCGATCTGGAGGATGTCACCAGGGACGACCTGGGGGGCTTCGATTTCAAACAGACGACCGTCGCGGAGTACGACAGCTTTCAGGGCGAGGGTTTTCTTGAGTTCTTCAACGATGGAGCCGGCCTGGAATTCCTGGAAGAAACCGACACAGGCATTGAGCAGCAGGAGAGCACAGATGACACCGAAATCGACCCAGTCCTGGAGACCGGCGGCGAGAACAGCTGCAGCCTAATTGATGGAAGCGTGTTAGCCTGGCTTCATATCAAGCAGGCGAATGTTAAGAAAGGGGGGCTCACCTCCATGACAAACTGGATGGGACCAACGAAGTACATGAGGAACTTCAAGACCAGGTTTTCCTTCTCTTCCTTCATCTGATTGAGACCGTAACGCTTCCGTCGGGACTCGACTTCAGCATTGGTCAAGCCAGTGCGGGTATCCGTATTGAGGAGGTCCTCAGGAACGGGACGGGCACTGGCGCCGACCTCATCAGCATCATCCTCCTCGAACTGGTGTCCGTCCTCGGACTCCAGGTCATCGATCAGGGCATCGATGTCCTCAATGTCCTCGTCGTCGTCGTCGATAGGTACGCCTTCGGGCTTCTCGGCAGGCGGGGCCTGCTTTTCAGAATCGCCGAGGGCACCGCTAGGGATGGAGTGCTTCAGATGGTCTGGAGACTCGGAGCCGGTACCCGCCGCGTGGGGAGCCGACATGGTGTTTGGTTTCGTCCGTAGACTGGACAGTCCACTATATCACACAGAAGCAGATAGTTAGAAGACCGTTGACGTGAGGAGAAAAAGAGCAAATATGGCGCAGCAGGCGGAGGGCGCTGTTTATGCCACGCGAATGCCAGAATTATGCCGAGCAGGCAGCCCAGGTCAAGTGAGCGAGCGAGCAAGCGCTGTCGGGGAGAAGGAGCGAATGCGGAGGAGAGCAGTGAAGCAGAGGAGGTTGGCGATGGGTGGACGAAGGGAGAGTTTATCAACGAACGCCGATGAGCGGGAACGGCGCCAGCGATCGCTGGCGCCGCGTCCACCTCGACTTCATCACTCGACAGCTCAAACCTCATCTCACCTCACCACGACCCCTCGGCCTGACCGCGTCCCCTCCGCATCCACGCTTCGGACAGGGAAATGCACAGCCGGGGAACGGAGGCGAGCCCGTCCCCGAAAGCAGGCGGCCATTCCATCTCGATCTGGTGCACCACGGCCGCTACCCGCGCTTTCTGCCTCCACCAGGACAACTGCATCCGTCCGGCAGGCAGTGCCATCTGGCATCTGTCTGGAGAGCCAGACGTTGGGCGCAAACTCTGGCATCGCGGGCTTGACGCGCGAGGCATGTGGAGAAGTGTCTCCCAGATATGACCTTCTGGCCAGCCGGTATTTCTTGGCCATGCCGGCCTCGCTAGGAGGCCAATCGGCCCAGGAATGCCAACCAACAACATCTGCATTCGAGGCCAGATTGGACGTCATGCGCCATGTCTCCGTGCGAAAAGGGACACTGGAGGGAGCCAGCAAGCGAGCGGTTTTTGAGGCATGGCCAAAGCAAAAAGGCAGACAAGACCAGACCAAACAAAAAAAAAAAAAAAGTAAAAATGCACGCGGGCAAGCTCGAATCCTGAGCGTTTCCCAAGCGGAGGGAATTCTTGCTTGTGAAATTCTCTCCGAGGGAGCCGCCGACAGCAAGGTTTTTTTTTTTTTTTTGCTCGCGACATCGGCATGCAGGCACGGCATCGATGGGGGTGGGCAAGGGAGACCAGTTCACATGATGGCCGGAAGGGAAGGGATGTGTTCTCCCGCGTTTTTCTTTTTTCTTTTCCTCTTTCATCGGCCTGCAACCTGACAGCGGTGACAAACGGAACATGACGAACGAGACGAACAGGTCCAAACACGCCCTGCGACGCCCACTGGATGGGGCTGCACAGCATAGCATCCTGCGCTATCGCACCTGATTCCCAAGGAGCGGAGGCAGAAAACATCTTCCGGCAGAGACGGAGGACGATAAGAGCTCCACACTCCGAGCGAGAACCGCTTGATGCGAAGCCAATGGTTGTTGCCAATGAGGCACCACAGCACGCCGTTACTACCATCGTTGTAGGACAGACGGCAACGACGCGGAGGGGCCGCCTTGAGCAGTTTGTGCCAGCGTCGATGTGAACGTGCTATGCACCATTATCGTCGCCCGCCGTAGTCAATTGCGCGGCAGAAACGGCGGACAGCTAGTAACTCACCTGAGACTAAGGCTGGATCACCGTATGGACGACACGACTGGAGAGGAGGGAGAGAGAGGGCGAAGGGAGAGAGGAAGGGAGAGAGGAGGAGGGGAGGAGAGGAAGGATGATGAGAGAGAGAGAAGAGAAAACCAGGAATTGGAGGGAGAGGTGGGAATGGAAGAAGCGGGCAGACAGGCGGGTTTTGTACTCGAGACGGACTGCAAGAGAAGCTTTTTCTGGCCGACAGGGCCTCTCTTCCTCGCTGAACTCTGCGGATGGGGGCACAAAAGGACGTGGTAGGAACTGATATTATCGCGCACTGTGTCCCAGCCAAGCGAGCACTTTTAGCGTCACCACCACCAGCAGGCAGCTGCAGACCCCGAGCAAAGCAAAGAAAGCGAGGAAGCCCGTGAGCATGGGGGGCAGCCTCAAAAAAATGCTTCCTGTCGAGCTTTGCTTTTTCGCAAACAGACAAGAACGGGCACCACTTAGTGTACTAACCTATCTCTCGTGCGGGAAAAAAGAAACCACGGCGAACCCCGAACAAAGAATCCTGTCGTCGATGCTGATGCTGGCTGGTGGGTTATTATCCACCGTGGTATTATAAGATCGCTGGAGCCGAGTAATTAAAAGGAGTGTCGGCAGCAGTGTGGTGCAGCGAGGCCAATATATTTTGTGATTGGCAAGCAATATATATCCAACTTAGGATCCAGAAATATATATCTCAACCCTTCAGCAAAGGAATGGAAGTTCGAAAACAAACAAAGGCCGAAAGGGAGTGTCGCCGGTAGGAAGTCGAGCGCTGCAGGTGCTGGTGCTGCTTCTGGCTCGGACTCCATCGGGGCGCCGCAGCTCGATACTTATGCTTCCTCGAGATGCATCAGCTATCGATGGCTCCAAGATCGCTCGAATTCCACGATCCTTCTTTCTGGGAGTAGAAGGAGTCCACGCAAACACTCAATGCACCAACCATCCATTCAATTGCCCTCACCTGCGATTTGGACCGACTCATTGGAGCACAGAAGCCCTTCCCGAATGAAATCGGCAGGCTGGACGCGAGAAAAAGAAACAGTTCAGATGTCCCCCGAGCAAGGTCCCCGGTCTGATTCCTGTCTCGAGCAGAACAAAAAAAAGAAACAAAAAAAAACATCCTTGAATGGTCGCTCCCTCGCCCGAAGAAGGAAAAAAAGAGCAGGCGGCAAACTTGTCTCCGCGGGTTAGGAGCTTTTGCCATCATGGGTTCGGGAAGGAACCTAGACCGGCGCCACCTCGATCGAGATTCGCTGCCTGTCGCTGTCGCGGTCAACATGAAGATTTTGCCCACTGGAAACGGAACATGCAGTCGGCGGCGGGGATACAAGGGCCCAAGAAATGCCAATGAAAGCAACATGACGCGAGATGGAGAGGCGAGACCAGCGCCCCGTATGCGCGTCTGCGGTCTTCCCAGGTTTCCCCGCATGGCCTACATGCAGCATCCCGGTGCACTGGCTTTTGCAAGCCCGTGGAGGCCAGACTCGGTCGTTCGTGATGGTAGACGAGTATATCCGTTCACGAGGGAGCAGAGCGTAGCATCGGCTTGATTTCCGCCAACTAAACCTTTCCCATCTGGCCAGCAGAACCTCCATTCGCAAAATGAGCCTTTACCTGGCCTGGGGAAGCGCATTATCTCAGATGCGCTGTCAGAATGCACACAATACGATGTCAGGCCTGACCCACGCTTGGGTATACCGAATTAACAGTTGAAAAAAATGCCCTACCCGTCGCAACAGGAAGCTATCAGCTAGGACGGGAAGGAAGGCGAGTCCGCCAAGGGCAAACCGACGGAAACGCCAGGGCCAATCCCACAAGCCCGTGAGAGGGAGAAAAAAAAATCTTTCAAATCTTATCGCCAGAAAGGCATCTGGTTGGACATATTGGACGTGTTGACAGCTCATGAAACCAGACTTTAGCCTTCGTCGCGCGCAATGTCTACCTGCACCACGGTAAATGCTGGCCAAATCAGGTCAAATGCTACGCATCTCCATGCAAGGGAGCTGCGCTGCCCAAGAATACCAAAGCCAAAAGCTACAGGCGACAATCGCAATCGATTCGATCGCGTCTCCTACGATCCAGCGCCATTGGCGAACCAAGGATTGATTCACCATCCTCGCCAAGCGGGTTCCCTCCATCCAAAACGGCCACCTTCTAGAAGCCTTCGCGGGCAATTTGGCTGCCCCCGTCGATGATCCAATGTCCCAATAAGCAGCTAGCTGGCTGGGCACGCAGGCACCTCTGGTTGAGATGCTCCGAAGGGAGAAACCGCCAAGCAGGAACCTGTCCGCATTCTTCCTTTTGCATTGACTACGAAATTATCGACCTTCTGAAATCTCCAACGACATCCGCCAAGCAGCTGCCATCCTTCCCGCAACTCGCCCCCAAATTAGCCCTCAGCTATGTCGGTGCCTGGCTGGAGCTCTCAAGAGGGAATGAAACGAAAGTTGAATGGGCAGCTTGGCCGTCTGGCGGCGGCAGCGACAGCGGCCCAGCGTATAGCGGACGCAATCGGCATACATATTGCAATGTGGGACAGGTATTACTTCGTGCCTCGCACCGTGAAGTTGGCGATTGGGGGAGCACCCATCCACGCTAGCCGCCCTCCTTGAACCCCGCCTGTGCTAATGGATGCCCAGGGACACCGCTGCTTGCCCACGGCTAGGGCAATAACATAGACGTTGAGATTCGGGAGGGCGCTCTGGTTTCAAAATCGATCAAACAACGGACGGGATGAAATGAGGGCTAAGCATTCCAAATGTATCGACCGGATATTAAACATGACATTGGTATTGTGACGGTTCATGTCGTACATACAGGCGCATTTGGGTTGACTGCAATTCAAATTTGCGAACGACCTCTGTCTCCTTTCTTGGTCCCAGGGACGTATAGCTACTGAGGAATGCCCTGTTCGGAGGAAACGGCGAGAAGGAGAAGGCCAAAATCGCATTTGCCAATGCCAAATGCACTCAAATGAGACTGAGCGAGAACGTCTTGGGACTGGACGCCTACTACCAAGGCGTTGGCGATGTTACGCCCAACAATTGCCATGCGCAGGATGCGGGGTTTTTTGAGCTTACCATTGTCAAACCTTTATGCCGGATTGGTCGTGGCGGATGCGCCGAGAAGAATGACAGCGTTCACTGGCAGCTGCGTGGGAGAAACACTGCCATGGCCTCGATATAGAGCGTTTCTGTGCGCTCCCTCAACAACATCCTATCGGCTGTCTCTCGGATGCTGTTTCATCTTCCCTCGAGCTCTCACCGCCTGGGCGCGACGACGTCACCCGACAATGTCGCGCATCCCGCTGCCCTTCTTCCTCGGAGTGCGTTAGCGACGCCAGGGCCCCGACTGTCTCATATTAGGACCGCAATCGAAAACTACCAGACGTAACGCATTGATTCAGAATGGCGAACGCTCCAGCGGATATATTGCCATCTGAGGGAAGGAAATTTCCAAAGACTTCACTGCATTGCAGATGCGCTGTCAAGAACCCGCCGAAAGCAGGCTGACGCCGGCCCACGGCGGCCCCAAACAACCACGCAGGAGGTGCCGACAGCCGAGGGGGGCAAGTAGTGCCCGGTGGAACCCCAATGCCACAAAACAAGGTCGCGCCCTCCAGCACTATCTACTCAATGCCCCGTGTCGACGACTCCGCTGGCTGTGGGTGCTGAGGACCAAACGGGCATGACCTTCCAAAGCTTATCCTACGTCAGAAAAGCTTCGAACGGGCGGTGGCCACTTGTCAGCGGCCGGATTCGGGGCGTCTGGCGAATGGGACACAATTGCACGCCTGCATGGCGCATTCCGGAGAGATACAGGTTGATATGCACGCCTCGCGCACGGCGGACAATATTGACGGATGATAGGATTCTCCAGATTTCAAGATGTGGGGAAGAGAGCTGAAGAAAGCTTGACCATGTCCGCGGCCTGAATCGCTTCACCGAGGAAATGCGTCTCCATTGACGGAGCTGAAACCGGTCCCCGATTTAGACACCTTGCATCGGTGTCTCCAAACCACCGCTCGCGTGCTGAGGTGTCCGGTCACCATACCCGCGGCTTCAACTACAATTACGACTATCGCATTATGTAATCGTATCAAGCACGTTTGCCACGACGAACAACGAGTGGACGCATGGGATATTTCCTTGTCCTAGCCCATAAACCCGTGCCTTGCTGGGGGGCCTCGTACGAATTGCCGACAAAGGGCACTACCAACGGAAATTATGAGCGCCGAAGCTGCATGTGCATGTATCTGGCCCCCACGCCCGAAGCGGTTTAATGGCGCAAACGTAACCCAGCGGTGGTAGCTCGAATCGGCAAAAAAAAAAAAAAAAAAAAAAAAAACTTAGAGCCCATAAAAACCATGATAGAATATGAATTAAAAATAAATAAAAAATAACCAGAGGAAAAATCCTTGGAAAGTCACAGCTGCGACCACCTGTTGCGGTTAACGAACGCTCGCGACTGCATGTAAGACGGGTTGCAAATACAAATCCGAGCAAATGCCTCACCATCTCGCAAACCATCGTCCTTGCTACAAATCCGTTCGAAGAGTTCCTTCGGGGCGACCATGCTAGCGCTGCCTCCAAACGACCCAAACGGATAGCGCGGATACGGTCATCACGCATGAGTCCTTTTTCTTTTGTCCTCCTCTGCGCTACCGGAAGAGAGCTGACACTCGGTCGCGTGCACTCGATTTCAGGTCTTGTAGCTCGGACGGCCTCCTCAGGCAGGCAGGCGGCAGGACATCATTTCTCCGTCAGATGCCTCGAACCGATGGTCCCGAGTTCGGTGCCGATGCACGGAGCCCCCGAAACGAGGCGGGTGTCTCTCCCTGAGCGATTTCTTGCCCTCCTCGCATCGTTTCGCGATGCAATTTACATCACCATCATCACCATCAATTGCCATCGCGATGGAAGCTGGGATTCCCCACGCATCCCGAAACGACCCTCTCAAACGATCTCAGGGGCACCAGTTGATGAGCACTCTGCGTGATTTTTTCTATACTTGGGTATTTATATGTGTTGGCTTGGGACGACCCATGCGCCTGTGGAGCTCGTCTGGCTGAGCCCTGGGGTAGCTCCATATTCTTTCTATATGGGACCGGATGCCTCCTCTCGGCCCGCCACGGTGAGATATATCTCGACAAATATCGCAGTGGAATTACCGAACTCTCGAGCACCCGACATCCAGCTCGATAGAAACGTTACATGCACCACTGAAAATGGACTGAAGAGCCTCTGCACCGTAGTATTCATAACTTCCCCAACCAGCTAATGGCCAGGCTTCCCCATTCGAACACATCCTGCCTCCTTCCCGAAGCAGCTCTAGCCCATAATCTACAACGTCATACCGTGTTCGATCGCAAAACAGACAGGTCGAGCGTCCAGCGTCTGTAGTTGACCTGCATTATCTCCACGCAAATGCAGGCCAACGGCCCCGGGATGGTTCCCTGCCCCGCCGTCTTGGGATTTCTTGGAACTGGTTCGATATGGATGGCGGGTCTGCCGCGACGCCGGAATCTTTGGTCGATTTCCCCATGTCGGCCTTAGTGGGAAGCTGTCTCTTCGATCGGCTGTCGGCCTGGAAGGCTGCGCTTCCACAGTTGTCGTGTCGACGATATCGGATTGGGATGCCACGTACATGTACACAGCGTGAATCGGCACATCGTGTGAGGTCCACACCACGGGATAGGCTGCTGTGCGGCATTAAGCGCTTCGACGCCGCTCCGGTTAGTCCTATGAGGTACTTTCGAGGTTTGCGGGCCGAGAGTACGTAGATGCGTAATTTTGTCTAGCTGTGAAAGCGTGGAGCTCTAGGCAACGTTGGACCACAGGGCGCCTACGCCTGGACTGCCGTTGGACCCCAGTTTGATGAATGCTGTCGCACTTCGGGTGGGCCTTGAAGTTTATACAGCTCTCTACGTTTGCTAACCGTCTCGAGGTTGAAAACGGAATACATCACAGATTCGGCGTAGGAACAGCCAAGTAGACCCTCTAGTCCTGTCAAAGCCTATGCAAGATTTACAAAATAATGACCTGTGATTGAATCTAACTTTGGATTGGATGCCTCGCACTTTTATTGAGTCGGAGCACGCAGCACAGCCAAGTGGTCCACCTTTGAGCCCACATCGGAATCTCCGCTTCTGCACGACGGGAAGGTTATGATACAGGCGATATTTAATGAGAGCAAACAACACCGAGTGAACGCCGTAACATGACATAATGAAAGCAAAGCCTAAAGTATGTATCAAGGAAGAAGAAATGGGTAAGGAACAGGAAAAACACAAGGAACAAGAAAGCAGCGTAGCCCCCCGCGTCCGTCCGAATGGGCGGAAGTTGCTGACGGGCCGATTAAAACAATAATAAGATGTATGAATCCTTCATAGAAACGCAAAAGACCACCAAAGTAAAAATGTAATCATAGTGAATTGTTGCTCATTGCTGGCCAGGTTGCTGGTAGATAAGTGGCATGTATGGGCCTCCAAACCCGCCAAACCCGGGGACAGAGGCAATAACAGGCGGTGGAGCTACAGTATCAATATCTCTGTCCGGCACACTGCCATAGTCCCTCTGCTTGTCATAGTTGTTGACATTGTCGCGGTCTTGTCGTTGGAATGAAGATTTGGGTCCACGGGCTCCAGCATGGTCTGTTTGCATGCGTCTGCTAATGGCTTTTGAAGAAACACCTTGTCCGATTTCAATGTCCGGCTCCTCAAGAACAAGGCCGGCTTCAATAGGCCTCTCGCCGATACCGCCAAACTCAGCAGTCTGCAGCCATCTTCGGTCAGCGTCAGTCAACCTGTCGAGAGCAATCTCGCTGACACCTGTAGCATAGTCGCAGCAATCGCGCGGCCCGAAGCCAACGCCCCATCTGGTCTGTGCAATCAGCAGCGTTAGTGAATTTACTTACTGCAAAGAAGAAGAATTCGAATATAACTTACTCGGAGAACACTGTGGGGCAGACGGTGCGTCTCAAGAGCATCCTTTGCTCTGACGGCGTCGCTGCGTGTCTTCATCTTGATAAACGCATGTCTCTTTTCAAAGTTCACTATGCAAGATTGAACGTCGCCGTGCTGCGCGAAAAGTTGTCGTAAATCTTGTTCCGATGATCTGGGACATGTGTTAGAGGCGGGGAATGAATCTTAAGGGGTCAATGATCAAATTCTTACGAGACACCACCAACAAAGAGGGTCCGGCTGTAGACACGAATCTTATCGGGCTTGAGAGATTCATCATACTCTACGGGTTTTTGGCCTGGTGGGTGAGACCGGTTGTCCCAAATATCGTGTCGTGGAGGGCTTGCAGAACGCTCTCGGCGATTACCGCCTCTGCTAGTGTTTCCATTGCCCCCACGGTTTCCTCTGCCACGTTTATTGTAGTCACGATCGCGGGCATCATTACCTGAATTACCGGAGTATTCACCATATACAGGGCTTCGACGGCGGACGGCGCCATCATCCCCGTAAACCGGAGAGCGGGAGCGGGAGCGTCTGAACCTATCACGGCCTGGAGAAAAGGGCCCGTGACGTTCGTCTGGGTATCGATCGTAAGGGCCAGATTGAACCGGAGGCTGCTGCCAGCCTTGGTTGTAGGGCGCTTGCTGCTTATTGGCCTGATCCAAGGCTTGTGCGATTTGATTGGGGTTCAAACCTTGGGTGAGCATCTGGAGGAGGGCGAGTTGTGTCATAACAGATTGGTCGCCTTGTGGCATGCTCATGCCGGGAAAACTGGGTTGCTGCTGCTGTGGGGGCGGCGGCGGCTGAGATTGCTGAGCAAAGTTGCCGCCGAGAATGCTAGGTAGAAGGCTTTGGAGGCTTGAAGAAGCCGCTGTTGGTTGCGATTGGGCTCCAAAGTTGGGGAGGGAAACTGGTAGGGATGGTGGTGCAGGGGTCACTGTGCTACCCAGGCCGGCAAAGTTGGGAATTTGGGGAGGAGGAGCCTGTGGGATCGAGGCGGTGGGAGGAGCGACAGCGGGTGCCGGGGCTGGCGTGGAAGCAGTTGGAGTAGTGGTCTTCGCCATCTGTGCCAGGGCCTGCAGGATCGCAGCGGTGTTTGGAGCGGTGGCACCAACGGCATCGGGCTGCACTGTTGGCTGAGCGGCCGCAGTCGGGTTGGAAAACGGCAATGAAGGATTGGTATCTGGGGAGGTTTGGGCGATGCAGGAGTTAGTGGTGAGGATGGAGGAGCGTGTGGGTTTTGTGCCGAGGGACTTACAGGAGTTATCAACCGCGGGAGACCGCTGGGGCGACGAGAAGTGCTTTGATCTGATGGACACGATCAGGTCGGCGGGGAACGTGGAACCGCGCTGCCAGATGTCCATCAACTTTTTGATTTTTTCCTATGCGCGCACGCGAAGCATCGTGTAAGTCAATTTGGCCCAGATAAAAGTGAACAGAATAAAAGCACGACGGTGTGTTCAACATCACGGAGCCGCATTGCATGCGCGCAAGCACGGTTGGTGATAGCGCGGCGCAGCGCGCTGAAACTACAAGGAGGCTATCCACGAAGTATACATCTTAGGGACACACAGCTTGTGACACGCCAGACGAGGTTTCGATTGAACGGAGCGGATGCGTGTCATCAACCCCGCGGCTTAGTTGCAAGCACGTGTGTGTATGCGTGTGTGCGTATATATATATATAATTAATAATTAGGCTTACCTTGGTGTCTTCAGGGGCATGCAGCATGATATCGTTCATCAGACTCGACAGGAGGCCAGTAATTCTATGAACACCGGCGCTAAAGGTACCATCAGGGCCGTCCTGCGTGGGGTCTTGGCCAGCCTTACGCGCCTCATCTATGTATGCTCGAACGATAGAATCTACAGCATACAGCACGCCTAGCTTGTGGGTACCAGGAGTTTTCTTGAAGTGTGTGTATAGTTTCTGGATAAGGATTGATTCGGACTGCGAAATACAACATTGTTTGTGTTAGTCCACCGCGCTCTTGAAATGGGATACCATCGCAGCATTGGTTGGTTGGATGGGGGGACAGGCCGTTGCAACAGATCGCAGGCAGGGCAACTGCCCTGGATCGTGTTCTCGCGTGGGTCGTGGGGATAAGAGGGAATGGTTGGAACCCACCTGAACGTTGTCTATGCTTATTTCGGTCAGCAGCTTTATTTTGGAGCCGGAGACGCCAGGAGGTTTCAGACCCGACATCTGAGCCAGCACGTTGCCGAATTCCTCGACAGCCTTGGTATCCGCCATTTTGGTGTGCGGTATACGGTAGATGGGTGGATGAATATAGGCGCGAGCCCCCCGACTTTCTCTATTGACCTGCGTCCTCTCTTGTGGTTCTGGTTGCAACGGCCGACAAGAACCTATTATCGGTTACGATGGTTGCGTGAAGACGATGTACGAAGGTCGACAGGATATTCAAGACAGTACGTATTCCAGTACTAGATCAGGAATCTATGCAGGGCGAAGCTAGAGTTCCCCTTTGCCTCCCAAGTATCGGTTGTCCCAAAATACGAGCCTTGACTGTGGGTTCAGATCAACTTCACACGAGGTTTTGTTCCCTGGGATCAAAAGTTCGAGCACGTATTTGAGTCCTGGGGTCTTAAGAATACGCGTGTGGCCTTGTCTTAGAAGCGATATCAATACGGGCTCCTGTGTGATGATTTGGTTGACCACGGCAAGAGGACTTGAGTATTTATGTATGCAGCAGGAGCAGTATGCTTCGCTCTCCTGGTTTCTTTTCTTTGATGCCCTTTTCAGCGTTTAGGGTTCGCTTCACTCAACCTTACAAGCGGGAGTGTGTCGAGAGTCTCGTGCGATTACGAGAAATACGCAATACGTGAACTTAATAGGTGGTCGGGTATGCCGTGAGTGTGAGAGTTGTTCTAGCTTTTCAGTTTTCTGGATGAAAAACAACGACTTTTTTTTTTCTTAGTTCAATTTCTTCTTCTGCTCGCGTTATTTGATTAACAACAGGAAACGAAAACGCGATCCCGAACCGACCCGAAATGAATGCCAGTGTTGGAAAGGGGAGATGCTGGGGCGCGGCAAAGTTCAGCAGCTGTGGAGTTTAGTTGGAGCGCTGGCAGCCTTGTAGACAGGTGTGGAGGGGCTGTCGATGGTGGTGGGGGAGGAGGATGGAGGATGGATGGAGCCGGATGAAGATGGATGAAGATGGTGATGAAGCTGATGGGAGAAGGAGGAAAAGAGGGGGAGGCAATTTTTGTACCTGTTTTTCGGTCGCTGCCAAATTTGTGTGGGCCGGGATGACTCAGCAACACAACCGGGATCGTCGAATCCTGCGATTAGTCAGCCGTTCGCAACCTTGTTTTCGGGCCAAACTCCACCACCACGTCGTTCTCCATTGTTGGCCAACCGTGTTCTCATTCCTTCATTCCCGGCCAAGCACGGTCCGGATGGTGAGCCCGGACTGGCATGCGGGCCCCCACTCGGCCTGCCCCCTTGGGCCTCGCCCCTGTCCGTTTGTCAGTCCAAGTCCCGAGCCGATAAGCCCGAGAAAATTTCGCCGGCCTCCCTTGCGTCCCCAATCGATCGTGCTTCCTACTGTTTGAAGACTGTTTTTTTTTTTTTTTTTTTGTTGGCCTGCAGCCTGAATCTCAAGTCCTCCCGTCCAACCGCGCCCTCTCACCATCCATCTTCCCATCCAAACTTCACAGTAAAAACCACAATGGCATCGATAAGAATTGCGTCGGCCACCCTGCGAGGAGCCGTCAGGCCAGCGTTCTCCACCACTCGATCCCTTGGCTTCAACGCCTTGCGGTGCTATAGCAGCCCCAGCTCTGGAAAGGTACGTCATCGTCGTCAATTTTTAATTTTTAATTTTTAATTTTCAAGGGAGGTTTGCCCGCCCAACAAACATGTGAGACAGGACCAGATGCACTGACAGCCTGATAATGATATGACCAGTCTCTCAAAGACACCTTTGCCGACAAGATCCCCGGCGAGATCGAGAAAGTCAAGAAACTGAAAAAGTACGTTGCCTTTGATACCCGTCTCTGCGATAGGTCTATCGCATTGCCCGGAACCCTTGCTTACCTCCTATCCTGTAGAGAGTACGGCAGCAAAGTGCTCGGAGAGGTCACGCTCGAGCAGGTCTACGGCGGCGCCCGTGGTATCAAAAGCTTGGTTTGGGAAGTAAGCAAGCGCTTATGGCCCAGCAACCTGTCCCGAGCCCTATACTGACTGCCGGATGTAGGGTTCCGTATTGGATGCCGAGGAAGGCATCCGATTTAGAGGAAAGACTGTATGTAGACACGGTCACCGTTTCAGGACTTAATTACAAGCTTACAAGCTAAAACACTTCTCTCCTCTTCTAGATCCCGGAATGTCAACAAGTTTTGCCCAAGGCCGAGGGTGGAGAAGAGCCACTTCCTGAAGGTAGTTCCTGAGCCGCTGCCTAGACACCCAGTTACGATAACTTACTGATACATAAGCGTAGGCCTGTTCTGGTTGCTCCTTACCGGAGAGGTCCCAACAACTGAGCAGGTCCGAGGCTTGTCTGCTGAATGGGCTGCTCGTGCTGAACTTCCCAAATTTGTCGAAGAGCTCATTGACCGATGCCCTACTGATCTCCACCCAATGGCGCAGTTCTCTGTAGCCGTCACTGCGCTTGAGCACCAGTCTTCTTTCGCAAAGGCCTATGCCAAGGGCATCAACAAGAAGGAGTACTGGACCTATTACTTCGAGGATTCTATGGACCTCATCGCCAAGCTCCCAACCATCGCCGCTCGAATCTACCAAAATGTGTTCAAGGGCGGTAAGGTTGCTGCCGTACAGAAGGACAAGGATTACGGCTTCAACTTGGCCAACATGCTCGGATACGGCGAGAATAAGGACTTTGTT
Organism: Drechslerella stenobrocha 248; assembly: GCA_000525045.1. Taxonomy (NCBI): domain Eukaryota; kingdom Fungi; phylum Ascomycota; class Orbiliomycetes; order Orbiliales; family Orbiliaceae; genus Drechslerella; species Drechslerella stenobrocha. Next base: position 162,449 of record KI966432.1, on the reverse strand, counting down.
GAGCTTATGAGACTGTACCTAACCATCCACTCGGATCACGTAAGTTGTCATGGAACACGAGACGTATATTCCTGAGCCTCAGTTTTAACTTGCATTACAGGAGGGTGGAAATGTCTCTGCCCACACCACACACTTGGTTGGAAGCGCATTGAGTTCTCCAATGCTCTCCTTTGCGGCTGGTCTCAATGGCCTTGCTGGTCCTCTTCATGGACTGTAAGTGGGAACTTGTCTATCGCTTGCTTTTGTAGTGCTCTCAGCTGAGATCTTTCTAGTGCCAACCAGGAAGTTCTGAATTGGTTATTCAAGATGAAGGAAAAGATCGGAAACGATCTTAGCGATGAAGCCATCAAGAAGTATCTCTGGGATACCTTGAACGCCGGCCAAGTCGTTCCCGGGTACGGTCACGCCGTTCTCCGCAAGACAGATCCTCGCTACGTCTCGCAACGTGAATTTGCCCTCAAGAAACTCCCCGAAGACCCGATGTTCAAGCTGGTCAGTCAGGTCTACAAGATCGCACCTGGAGTCTTGACCGAACACGGAAAGACCAAGAACCCATACCCGAATGTCGACGCCCACTCTGGAGTTCTTTTGCAATACTACGGCATGACTGAATCGAGCTTCTACACGGTCCTGTTCGGTGTCTCTCGTGCGTTGGGCGTTCTGCCCCAATTGATCATCGACCGTGCGGTTGGTATGCCAATTGAAAGGTAAGCAAGATGACGCAATCCGGCTACTACTTGGAGGCCCAGCAGCTAACGGTTTTCTACCCTGCAGACCAAAGTCATTCAGCACCGAGGCATACGCCAAACTCGTTGGCGCTACCCTATAGACTATCTAGCTCCCGATATACTGTCACCCAATCGGTTCCCGCCAGATACACCTTCGATTGCTCTCCACTACATACAATAACATGGACGTAAAGCTTAGAGGCTCGCCCAGGCATGGAAGACCATTAAAAGTTCTGTATTTTCTTAGTATTCTATTTTTTGGTAGCTTCTACTTGTAATTACGGAACACTTCCACGTTCTTCTTTAGCCTTTGACAATACAGACAAGTCTCGTCTATTGGCCCCTGCATGAACTCTATCCCTTGAAGCCGTGAAGCTCAACCTGGTATAGCTTGGCGTTTTTGAGCAAGAAATTCGTTGTCTACAACGGCTCTAGATCTATTGCGGAATATTGCCATATCGTTAATAAGGCACGGTCGCCCACCACGTCACTGTACTCTCGTGATGGACGTCAAGGATACATCGCGTCCAGCGTCCGGTTTTGAGGCAACATCCATCCAATTATGTCCATGTCTACAAGAACGCGCCTACTTCTTACCCTCGGTCTTTGAACTCGAGCCCTTCTCGCCCGCAGAGTCCTTTTCCTTGTCTTTGCCGTCACCCTCCTTCTTCTCAGCATCCTCTGTAGTAGCCTCCTTTTTCCCCTCTTTCTCCTTGTCGTTCTCCTCCGCCAGTTGCCGATTCATAATCTTGTTATCGATTAGATCGTGGAACGCGATGATTGCACGGATCAGCCCGCTCAAGTAGATTGCCATGAGCTGATCGTTCGTCTTGACGCTCATCGCACGCGCCAACTCGTTGCTCTCGCCGTAGCTGCCCTCGCCCTCGACGTCGATATCCGACGGCGTAGACAGGTTAGGCAGCAAGTTGAACACGTCTTGAAGGTGGCCCAGTATGCTATGGTTGGGCTGTAACTCGCCATCAAGCACCTTGTCCAGATACGCAGCAATGCCACGTAGGCGGTGGTGCATCCCCTGTAGTGACTTGAGCTGCGCGCTGATACGCGCAGAGAGGGTGCCTTGAGCTACGTCGCGAATATCGCGAAGCAGGTGCTCAACACCAATTTCCTCGGCTTCCTCGGCCTCGATGATGGAAGGCGTGTGGACAAATGTTTTTGTAGTCGTCGTGCCGTCCTGCCGTTATGCAAAGTTTCACAATCAGTATCATAATTTCATAAATTGTCCGCATGTGTTCCGTCTGAGACGGAACTGTCATGTAGAGTATAGCTTCCTTTTTTTTTTTTTTTTTTTTTTTTTGGGGGGGGGGGGGGCTTTAGAGACATACATCTTTGATTTCTTCGACGGCAAAGTATGCGTCTGTTGGTACGCCCACACCTTGCAGGTCGACGTCAACAATGACCAGCAGCGGATTCGGAGTGTAACGTTTGAATAGTTCGTTGATCTGGAGGTCGGATGCCCGTAGCTTTGGTCCGCTGTGGTACCATCCGATCAGCTTCTCGCGGGCGTTGACCTTCTTGAACATGTCATTCATGCTCTCGACGTAGTCATGGTCCAAGAACCAGACCGACGGATCCTTCTCGTCTTCCTCAAAGGGGACTGCGAATGAGTTCGTTACGCGTACTAGCTTGCCATCTCCGATGTTCTGGCCAAGCAGCACGCCTACCACGCGGTTTTTGGAGCCTTTGGCCTTCCGGCCATAGTGGTCGCATACGGATAGGAGGACAAGGGGCGCAACAGAGACTGTGGACTGGGATACTATCGAAATAGTTTCGGTGGTAGTTGTCGCCGGCATGATGGAGATGGAGACGGCGAATGAGACGGCGGAGGGGCTGGAGTCGGATGGCCGAAGCTGTGTTTTCTGAAGTCGTCTCTCGATGTATCGAATGAGGCAGGTCAAAGTTATTAACGTGATGCTGCACGTGCGAGATATCTATAGAGCTTGTTGTCACGGAGGGCCTCGACTACAGTTGTGTTTCCGCGGTGCCGCGTGTCCTTGGAGATGGCGGGATGGTTGGTGGTGGAGACGAGAGAGAGCTTGAGTTGAGGTTGCGTGGGTTTGCTAACGCGGTCACGGCGAGGTATCAAACAGGAGCTACTATGATTACAGATCACCTACGCCCGTCGAAGTTTGATGCAGGAATACTGCAGTGCAGACGGATTCTCGGACTATCGTGAAGATGGATTGTGACTACGTTACAGCTTAATCAGCGCACGAACGCCGGGACAGTTCCACCTTTCTTTTTCGTACAAACGCTTTGTCTCCTAGAACGCCGAGCCCTGTTCACGTTCGCAGTTATGATGATGAACGTCAGAAATACAAGGAAGGAAAGCAACTCCAAAGTACTGATCGAGTGTGTGGCTGGCAGGGGGCAGGAGAGAAGCCAGGGAGCAAGAAGAAAAGGAAAAGGAAACGTTGAAAGGACAAGGACGACAAGGAAGGATGGGACACAGGTTACGATTATCGTATACACAGGCACAGAAACTCGAAAGAACCCAAGATTAAACGACGACCAAAAAGTATTCCCGCTGTCCAGTTTAACCCCGTGTGGTTGGCTCCTTCCCAAACAAAAAAGACATGGAATCGCGGCGTCTCCCGTTTCGGGATTTCGGATGTCGGGCAGGTTCAGGCCAGGTACTCGTCGCCAAAGGTGTTTTCACCGGAGTAGCTGCGGGCGGTTAGTTATAGCTTCTTATGGGAGGACATGGGGGCGTTCGTAAAGGGTTCGAGCATACGTGATGTAGAGGAACCCGTCTTCGTCCTTGTGCTCCTCGTAGATGGAGCTCATGAGCGCAGCGGTGGGAGGTAGGACCTCATCGACAAAGATAAAAATGGCTTTCTCGGGCGATAGCTTGATTCGTTTTCGTATAACGTATACGAACTGGCCGACCGTGAGGTCGGCCGGAACCAAGTATTTCTTCTTATCGATGGTGGCGATGTCGGACTTCTCCACCTTTTCGCAGATGACCTGCGGGGCGAGAGGCTTTTGGTCAGAACAAATTTGGTTTGGGGTACTGCGGCGGCGGAACACGTACCGGGATGCGGTCGGTGTACTTTTGCCGAATGCGCTCTGCCTCAGCCTTCCGCTTCTCGAAGGTGTGCTCGTCCTTGAACTTGGATCGGGCCATGGTTGATGGTTCTTATTGTTGCGGATTCGGAGGTTTCTGCGGTAGCTAGGAGAGCTAGGCTAGGAAGGACGGGCGCTGGGAGTTAGCACTAAGAGGGGAAATCGGATCGAGAGCAGGTGGAAGGAAGCAGAGATGATGGAGATGATGGGGAGGAGAGAGTGGGAGAAAGGGCGGAGGAAAGGAAGAGGCGATTCTTAAAGGACGGATGACGAGGGCAGCGGAATTAGTCATGGGTGGGCCACCAGCGGTCAGAATGGCACACCGGCTGGCTGGCTGGCAGGTGGGGGAACAAGCGAACAGACGACCGATCAGCCTGTCCGCTGAGGCCATCACCGGCAGCCGCGAGCGCCGGGGGAGCTGGAATGGACTTACTGGCGATGGGCGGTGAGAGTGATAATGAGGACGGTGAGGTGAGGTTGAGAAAGAGCGGAGATGCGAGATGTCCTGGCTGGCTGGCCGGCGGTGAGGAGAGGGGGGAAGCACAGACGACAGCTTAGTTGAGGTGAAGAGGGGGGGGGGTGGGCTGCTGACTCAGCAAACAGACTGCAACCAGCGGCAACACATTCTTGGATTCTCAGCTATCATACAATGCGTCCGTCGATACAATACAGCGGTGCTCTGTCGACCATACAATATGTGTCTGTATGTCTATAAATACAGACAGCGCACTGCTCAAAACTCCACGCTGGTGTGCTCCCTCCAGGCGCCTTGGGGTGCACTTGCACTTGCACTTGCACTGGCGTAACTCTCTGCTTATCATCAATGTTCTCTCTATGTATTGTATTCGTGCCCCTCAGCAGGCGCCATGCGCCCTATGCTCTATGCTCTTCTGCCCACCGTTCCGCTGCCTCCGGACTGAGCCTCATCCTCGCCAGCCAAATAAAATCTTATAGTCGGTCCCCGTCTCCTTTCCAACCCCGCGTGAAGGCAGATACTGAACGGTCCAGCCCAGCAGTCATGTGGATATCGGCTCCCCTCGGAAAGTTCGACCTAGCAACCTGTTCAGAACAAGGACCTCTGGGACACCCTTCTTGGGTTTGAATATTCTGCTGAAGGTACTCTTGAAAGGCTCCTCCCAACTTCTGCTACCGAATTGGCTTTCAACTAGTTGATGCGGTTCCTTGATAGTAGCTTGGGAACAAATAAAATAACAAAACCCCCCGCCTGCAAGCTTTCGTTGGCGTATATTGGCCTGGTACCGGCCTGCTCTTCTGAACAGACCCTCAGGTTCGATCACAGCAGCACCACGCCGCTGCTGGGTGGCGGTCGGAGACAGCCCCTAGCATGCACCATAAACTCGCAGCCCAGACCGAGACCGTGCATGTCACAGGTATGCTGCCTCGGCAGGGTCGGGTGAAACAACAACTCTCAGCCTGTTTAACTTAAGCTGTTGTCGTCAATCCACGTGTTCCATCCCCCAATCCGGGCTTCCGATCGGTAGTCGGCAAGTAGCATCATCGTCACAAGTGACGAGGCGGGTGAAACGGCAACTCTCGGCCTTGCATTCAGGGCAGCCCTTCCCCTGATTGGGGTTTGGTGAATAGGCCCTGCTTTCAGTCGGCCTGCTCGTGGGCGGACCGCAGGACTGGAGGATATGGTCAATGGGAAGGTGTTTGTAATCATTGAATATATCTGCGGGACGAAAGTTGGAAATGTAGAGTAGAATACGTTCTCAGAAATGAACAATTGTGCGCGTAGTTGGAGTATATGCCGGGCTTCCAACGAGAAATATGTATGAACTTAGAAAGGAACTTCAGAGGGGGAGTTGCTGAAGATGAAAAAGATTTTCTATTGACAATCCTGAGGGTTCTCTGAGCGTCTTATATGCCCAACTTTGGCACCACCACCATCCCCCAAGTGCCCACGTCAGTCTCTGTCTCTTCTTTCTGCGCTGTGCATCAAGGCACCTTTAAAGGCTGTCTTGATTGGAACCAAACTGCTCAGCAGGAGCAAGTGCAGCAACAGGAGCTGTGACTCTCGCCTCCTATCAGACCGGTACGGGCCTCGACGCGATCCCAGACCACTCGCGAGCTCGGAAACTACCGCGGCAGTCACGCCCGGCCAATGGGGCCGCGGATGGTGGATGCCGACTTGCTTCTTCCACATTCCTAACGACCGAGGGGCATGCATCATAGCTATCTTTCCTCGATACTGCGCCGTTCGGCAAGTGCAACGTCGACTGCAGAGCTGCGAGTGGCCGCATGGGTGGTTAGGCAAAGCATGCAAGCCGACCTGCCACTGCCAGCTGTAACAGGCAATATTCGGGCTCTGTCTAGCCGTGAATCCGCCGCCGATGCAGAGTTTGTCGTCCGCCAGCACAGAAACCGAGGGAGCTACCTGCTGAGTCAGCAGGTGGCCTGGTGTGTTGCGGTGTCGTCGCCGTGTCACGCGATTTCCACGACACCGCAACACAGACACGCTTCCGTCCGCGGCCCATAAAAACGGCTGCGTTCACCAACAACCTCGCAGACCAACCACAGCCAGTAAACTGCAGCTTCTCACCGACATCCTCATCGAAATCCCCATCCCCATCCCTCCGCCCATTGTCCGCTTGTCTGCCAAACTTGCATCCGACAGCCGTCTAGAGCGCTCTCTTGACCCCCGCACCAGACGCTTCTCGACCCGCGATGCGGCCGCTTCGGACCTGCCCGTCGTGTCTGCGGAATGCAACATCCCTCATGCAGCGCGCTGCACCCGGCCGACGGCTTCACTCTACATGGCAGCAGATACCCGTGGGCGCCTCGCAATGGCCGGCATCGTCCAAACTAGCGGCTATCGCAGCTGCTGCAGCTACAGCAGGGGCTCTGGGCCTGAGCTCCTGGCGCTATGCCCATGTATAACCACCCACCATGCCCGATGCAATGCATTCTGCACATTTCAAATGCCCGGGACCCCATGTTAAACGCGATCGATCCAGGCTACCCCTCGTCTGCAATGCGAATCGAAAAAGATCTCGATCTCGATCAACCAGCAGGACCAGAAGACGGTGCGACCAAACCCCCTCCCTCTTCCCAGCCTTGGCTATCCCTGACTCGCACCCCTCCCCTCTATCGGATTTTGCCAATTGTCCGCTCACGCCCCGCTTGCCCAATCAGTAGAAATACGACAATGGTGTGACCCCGGACTCTCCCATGCGCCTACGCATGGAGCAGTTCATCAAAGAACAACAGTCTGAAATCGTCAACGCGCTCTCCGAAGTCGATGGCAAGCCCTTCAAAGCAGAGGCCTGGGAGCGCTCACAGGGCGGCGGCGGTATCAGCTGCATTCTGCAGGATGGCAATGTCTTCGAAAAGGCTGGAGTCAACATCTCCATCGTCTATGGAAAACTGCCGCCCGCCGCTGTAGAGAAGATGCGTGTCAATCACAAGAACATTGCCTCGCCGACCGGCGAGTCACTCGACTTCTTTGCTGCAGGGCTTAGCATGGTGCTGCACCCACATAACCCGCAGGCGCCTACCGTGCATCTCAACTACCGCTATTTCGAGACCATGAACCCGGACGGCAGCTCGCAGTCGTGGTGGTTCGGCGGTGGCACAGACCTTACACCAAGCTACCTGTTCGACGAGGATGCAATCCACTTCCACAAGACAATCAAGGATGCTTGCGACAAGCATGACAAGGAGTACTATCCCAAGTTCAAGCAATGGTGCGATGAGTATTTTTTCATCAAGCACCGTGCAGAAAGCCGTGGCGTCGGTGGCATTTTCTTTGATGATTTGGATGACAAGGATCCAGAGCAGCTGTTCTCCTTTGTACAGGACTGCCTCAAGGCTTTCTTGCCCAGCTATGTGCCAATAGTTGAGAGACGGAAGGACATGCCGTTCACTCAGGCGGAGAAAGAGTGGCAACAGTTGCGCAGGGGCCGGTACGTCGAGTTTAATCTTGTACATGACCGAGGTACTAGCTTTGGCCTGAACACGCCTGGTGCACGGGTGGAGTCGTGAGTGCCCACTTGCAATATCCCCTCTCAACCCATAAAACAGCCTTCTAACCTGTTGATATAGGATCCTCATGTCGCTCCCGTTGACAGCAAGGTGGCAGTACATGCACGAGCCTACCCCGGGCAGCAAGGAAGAGCGCATGCTAAAAGTCTTGAAAGAACCCGTGGATTGGGTATGAGCGGGCCGCCAAAAGCCCATACTCAATCACCCCGGCGGTTGGCCGTTTCATGTACAAAATATATATATATATATTCAAAAGACAAAAGTCCGTATTATGTTTATATCTGTGTAACCCCCACTCAAATGCTGCATTTGCGTCGTCTGATTCGCGATGCCAGGTAAATCTACGTGTATTATAAAGCCTATGGACGTGACAAACTAGAAGGACAGGAGGTGAAAGAAAACGAGGATGCTTCTAGCAAAGTTAGGGTATTCATTCGTCTTTACAGCTAGCCCCGGATAGAAAAAGACGGCAAACGAAAGAGGTTTATATAATAACATTAACAACGCAATAAATTTGTAATATTGATCAAAACTCCAATTCCATGTCGATATCATGCCCAGTAAAGCGACGAGCAAGGATAAATGCGGGTATTCAAAGAAAGCATTCCAACGGGCACCCAGGTCCTAATTGGGGGCCATCATCGTTTCTACTACCACGTTAGCCTCAGACGCTGCGGGATGAAGATAGGTTGCAACTCACAGTAAAGCTCGCCACCGCGTGCCTCTGCCTACCCAGCCAACTAACAGGTGCCTCTTTCCGCCGCCCTACAGTCACCGTATTCGACTGTAGCCTCGACGTTACATCAAACCAAGCGCTCGTCATCAGATCAATCTCCTTCAACAGGGTGGCGTACTTGGCGAGCAGCGACTCATAGTCACTAGTCTTCGCCCCGGAAACTCCCGCTGCCTTGGCTGCCTCGAGTTCGTCCTGGAGGACCTTTATTGTTGAGTTTTGCTTCTTGATGTGCTATGATTTCGCGTCTTGTTACCTCAAGGTATCCCCTGAGAATGGGGTAGAATATGCAGTGGTGGGGCCGTACCTCGCGAGCCTTGATGACCTTTTCCCGTGCGTCTTCTAGTTTGTCCTGAAGCTGCATCACTCGCTTCTCAAGCTCACCTTGGCGGCCATCTTTGGAGCCTGTCATAGCAGCTAATGAGGCCTTGAGCTCGCCGTTGCTCTTTTCGTAGTCTAAAAGTGCATCTTTAAGATCCGCTATTTGACTCTGGAAAGCGTCCTTCTCAGTAAGCAGCTTGTTGATAGAAGCTTCGTCCGTTGACACCGCTATTGGCGGGCGGTCATCTAACTGCTTGCGGGTTTCTTGGATGACTCTGTCCCGCTCTTCAATGTTCTTTCGCAGCTGGACAACGATGCTCGAACTATGCACAGACATCTCATCAGTTCAACTGTAAAAAGAGATGTCTCTGATCGAATTTGTGTCATACCTGTCGTCTATCGGAGCACCGGATTTTAGGGCCGTGAGCTCGGCCTCTAGGGCTAGCTTGTCGCCGTTGGTTGTCATGACGTCCTGTTCTAGCCTTTGTCTCGCCTTTTCCTTATCCTCTAGTAAATTTTGCAATACGGCCGAATCCGCAGTTTTTGCTCCAGCTTTTTTGAGCGCCAGGTTCTCTCTCTCGAGTTTGTTAATCTGCAGCTTAAGGTCTGTTTTGGTAACACCTTTGAAATTCATTTCCGAGTTTAGGTCTCCTTGGATGGACTCTGCCACCTGCCCGATCAGCCCATTCTCTACCTCTCGAATCCGTACCTCTAGGCTTTGGATCAACTCTGTATCCTTCACCCGCTGGCTCTCTGCGCCCACAACCATTTCCCGCAAATTCGTATTCTCCAATTCGAGTCGTTGCTTCTCTTTGAGTAGGTCCCCGTGTTCGCTCTCATAACGGTCGATTTGCTTCTTATATGTGCCGATCAGCTTTTTGTCGCCTGTATTAGAGCGGATCGCTTCCTCCATTTGCAAATTATCGCGCTGCGTGACGGTGTTTTCCTCTTCCAAGTACTTGACTCGCTTCTCCAACTCGGGCATGCTCTCTAGCTTCTTCTTGTAGTGCTGCATGACGTTTTGCTCCTTGCGCAGCTTCTCGATAGTATGTTTGGCGGTGTCAAGTTCGTCTTTTAGCTTCTCAACAAGCTCCGAGGTTTTTGTAAGGTCCTCAATCTTGCGGTTGAGATTCTTGATGGTATTCTCGTCATTGGAGATAGTGGCATCACGCTCGCCGATTGTATCTTCCATTTTGTGTCTACGGTGGGGTGGGAAATTGGTAAGCAGCTGTAGAATATTCTGTATGAGGTATTGGGTACTTTACATACACATCCGCTTGCAGTTGGTCAAGTTGTATTTGCAGAACCATGTCCGCCTTCGACTGGCCAGTGCCTGTGCCAGCTCTCTCTGTCAAACGGTCCTGTAACAGCTGGATTTCTGATCGAAGATCTTCACTGGTAGCTTGGGACTTTGTGAATCGGTCTAGGAGCTGCTTGTGCTCTGCCTCTAACGATTCCTTCTCGGTGACAAGGCGACTAATCTCTTCCTCCATGCGGAACTCGATCTCTGATGTATATGAGACGTGTCTCTCTATATTGTCGTCATTACTGCTCTGCTCATTCAGGCTCATCATCTAGAGCATGCTGTGTTAGATGACTTTGTAAGAACGGTGGGGTATATGTGCGAGCTCCATCGCACCTGATTGATAACGAGCATCAGCTCTGTTTGGGATGTGGAACTAAGCTTCTGTATCTTTGTGATATATTGTTCCCGCCGTTCTGACTGCACAGCAACGATAACGACTAGCTTGACGAGCTAGAATAGAGACATCCTCCTGCGTTAGCTTCTGGAGTGTGTAGAGATCGACGTGTTCGTCGATTGCATCCGTACCTTGACGAGCTCTCGCTGCGATGCCTCCCGGGCGATGGCCAGCAGGTCCGGGGCATATTTTGAGGAAGTCGGCGCGCGGAGGCCCAGGCTGGAGGTATAGTAATGTACCAGGGCCTTGTGTATTTTTTTGACTGGACACCATCAAACACGGCGCTCGTCAGCCCAATCGATCTTGTTTTCCGGGTATGCTGGGAGGAAAAGCTAACGGTTCTGGAAGCGTACAACCCATTGGTCGGACGGGGCGACCTTGCTGAGGTCGTCGTGGAAGGCATGGTAATCAATGTCAACTGCGGGAGCACGGGGTGGTGAGCCGAGATCGAGGAGCAACAGGCCCGAGTGCGAAACACGCGCCTGGGGCGGACGGGGGGACAGGATAGTGAACACGAACGTAGCAGCTTGCAAATCACGGTGCCGTCGTTTAGGCCGGCGAGCTTGGGTACGTCGACATCGATTGGGAACAGCTTGATCTGTAGTCATTGGGGTGAGCGAATGGGGTCTTTTGCACGTCGCGTGCCAACAGTAAGACGGTTGTCCGTACCCAGTCGAGCAAGGCAGCCCCAGCTGCCGCGTCAGAGCCCATGAGGGCGAGTGAGCTGGACGGTGTAGGAGGGAAGGGCCGAACTGGATGCCCTGTATGTGTAACGGCGGAGTTGTGACGGGAGGCACGGACAGCTTCTATGCCATGGATTGAGGTCGTACGGCGATGGGACGAGTCCCGGGGAAGCTGAGCAGAGGACGCAGGGCGGTCGTTGAGCTGGAGGGTCGATGATATGGCGGTGGTGACGGGAGGACTATGGACGGGGTCAGCTTGGCCTGTGACGGAGCCCGGGCGAGCTAATAACAGGAAACGGCCGATTAGGTAATATCGACGAAGCCGCCGTTTGCTCCATCAGAATTACCTCTTTAAGACAACCGACGGCTCGTGTCTCATCGGCAGCGGCTCCCGCAACACATGTCATGCGGATCGCAACGCCGTGGCATTGCGGACAAAAACCGCTCGTCAGGTACGAACTTGAGACGGAAGATAGAGATGATACTTGAGTATATAGAACAAATATGGCCACAAAGAAAACCCCAAGAAACAGCATACTATCCACCGGCATCCCACCGGGCCACCTGCCGCAATCCACCTCTAGATAAATCTATATACGGAACGGTCACGCTATTTTCATCCTGCACACAAGTCACGGTTGGCCGGGCTTCCCAGTTCTCCAAGACTGGGCACCCGCTCAGTGTTTCGCCGTGACCTTCTCGCCGGTGAGCTTCTCGACTGCCTCCTTTGCCCTGTGATTTGGGAACGACGTTCGTTAGCGCACAGTACCCAAAGCCATGTCGGAGAGGGTCTCGGACATACATATCGCCGAGTCCAACCATGCACACCGTCTGCCAGATACCAAGTCCTATTCTGGGCGTAACGCCGCGGTACAGTCCCTTCAACCCGTTATTTTGGTAAATGTAGCTGTGTCCGGAAGGCGTCAGTCATCAAGCGCAACAAGGAACGCAAGGTTAGGCGGGAACGCACTTGAACGCCTTCGCAACCGTCAGGTTTTTCGGCCGGTTGGGATCCACAGTTTTGCTTTGCATCTCCACACGGATGACCTCGATCGGCTGGTTCCACGCGCTCAAGCCACCACCCAGCGCCGAGGCAGCAATCTTCTCGACCGCGCTCAGAGAGTCCTTCTCGCCTTTACCCGTCATCTGCTTGATCCCTTGCTCCGCCAGCCGGCTGAGCCCGAAGCGACTCCCCCAGTTTGTCATCTGCCGGATCGCAACCGCGTTGACGCCCTTGTTGATCCCACGGATGCCCTCGCGGCGGTAGATGTCCATGAAGACGCCCATAGAGGACTGGGGAGCGACTCCTGTGGCCGCCTGCTTGTGACGGGTGATTTCGACCGTCTTCATGCATGTGCAGAAGCCCATAGTAGCATACGCTTGGGCGACACCTCCAACAACACCGCCGCTGATGCCTGCCAGGAAGGGCGCAGCGCCAGCCGAGCGGGCGTAGTACCTAACGGGACATTAGCAGGTCTGCTATAAGAGGGAGGAGTGGACAATGATCACGTGGACACGTACTCGGCTTCCGAAGAGACGAATAACAGGACGGCGCCCTTGGTTGAGGCTTCTATCCAGGCCTGTTCGTCCGCAATGTCAGCATACACGTCAGATGGCCCAATTGGCTGATGACATGGCAAAAGGTCGCACCCATGGTATCAAGCCCTGGTAGACTGTCGATGGGTAGGTAGGTGGTCAGCAATGTTGGTCAGCTTTGCGAGTTGGCAGCAATGGCGGGTAACGTACAGCCAAAGACCCCTCCTCTCGCCCATATCTTGGGGATCGCGCTGGGCAGCGAGTCTCCCCGGTTGGCGGCCATGTGCGTCTGCGCCAGAACATCGTTAGCAACGACAGGTTCCGGGGTTGTGCGATGTGGCGTCTACGGTACCTTGATGACTTCAAGCGGCTGTGAGGGGTTCTGTTAGCGGTCCGGTCTGCTCCCAAGGTTGGGATACGGGACAAGTGCGTACCTGGCCGAGCGTCGTGACTCTATATTAGGGCCTGGGTCAGCGATTGGCCGCATGCATTTGTGCGGTGCGCGACGTCGTAGACTTACTCAAACATGTTCAGACCAGCTCCAACTGCCCGGTCCCGTTGCCGGTCAGCATTTATCGAAAGCGGATGGGGGCAGAATACGCACGTAGTAGATTGCTGAAAGACACCGGCTTCTTCTTGAGGGCCGGTGCGGCGGGGTCGACGATGGTGCCGGACATTGTTCTTGTGTCGCGTCTGATATCTGGCAGTGATTGGGTCTCCTCCTGCTCGGTGGGAAGAAGGCGAGCTGGTGTCTGTGGACGGGTTATGACGGTGAGATGGATCGCGAGAGGGCTCCAAAATTCTTGCGGGAAGAACAGGCGTCCGGCTTGTGAAAGAGCTGGCCTGGTTTGCAATCAGCTGCCGAAAGAGGTCAGATACCTTGCCGCATCACGCGCATGCGGTAACTCGGATGCTGGACGCAGGACAACCTACCGGCAGGACAGCGGTGACGATGGCGATGGCGATTGAAGGACGACGGAGAAGAACGAAGGGCGTCGAGTTCGGCGGAATTTCGTTGGGAGGTTCGCGGCTCGGCAGGGGGGGGCCCTTTTCTGCCCGGACTCCGACACGACGGCTCCGACACGGCGACTCCACGACGACGAGCCCACGGCGACTGCGACCGCGACATGCACGCATCTGCGCTTCGTATTATGCGGATGGGAATGCTGTCCATGCGCTGTTGGGGACAGCTCCCATCAACGTGCAGCCCGCCGTTGGGGATGGCCAGGCAGCGTGTTTAATGCGCCGTGCTGGCCTCGGTGGCTACGTGCAGGCGGCAGGCGGGATGCCGCAGGCCTGTCCAAAGACGAACGCTCGAGCTCTACTCGGTGGACCACGCCGGACGCAAGGGGAGGCAATTCACGGTCCCGGCCGGGGCCTCTCGCTTTCATTAAAAAATCAATTTGGCGCGGACTCCGTCTGTGAGAGGGCGCATCATGTCTGTCGTGCGTGATATTCATGGCCCGAGGATATGCGTCGGGCCTTCTAGTAATACAGGAAACATAAATAGAAGGGAGAACAAGCAATAGTACGTGAACCCGATCGCGAGCTCGCATTCCGCAGCGCTGCCGGAACAGAGCAATGGATCAAAACAGGCCTCCGTCCGAGACGAGGTCAGATGTGAATGCCGTTCGCGTAGCCGCCGGCCCCTCCCCCGATCCCGCCGCCGTCTTCGACATAGCCTTCCATCGAGGCCTTCTCGAGGATGTCCAAACGCAGCGACAACATGGCCAGCTCGCGTTCGCCTTTCTCCCACTCGGCCAGGCTCTTGCGCTGTTTCTCCTGCGCGAGCTGGACGTCTTCCTCCAGCTTGGCCTGGTCGACCTTGAGACGGTGCAGCCGTTCTGCGATCTCCGAGTTGATGGGCGGCAACAGCTGCCCTCCAGCCTTGATGGGGGGGCCCACGATCAACGGCTGGGGGGGTGCCGCCGGTTGACGGGGCGGTGGCGGCGCTAATGGGTGCGACATGGACCCGCCATGGTATCCGCCAGCGCCGCGGTAAGGCGTGTGGTGATGGTGGTACGTGCCAGCTCTAGGCCCCGTTGGGACGACCATGTTTTTGGGCCCCGTCGGCGGCGCGAAGGGAGCAGCCTCGGACGTTGTAGTTGGTGGAGAGTTGGCTGGAGGCGGAGCTGCCGGAGCAGCACGAGCCTTGGCGCTTGATGCTGCCGACGAGGAAGAGGGAGGCGCTGCGGATGGTGGAGCGATGGCTGCGGAGGACATGGCCGATGACGGCGGCGGCGGCAGTGGTGCTTGTGATGGTGGTGGTGGCGGCAGTGGTTTGGACGAATCTCTGAGGGTCTTTGGGGGGTCGTCGACTGTGGGGCGCG
>KI966432.1:50915-147035 GCA_000525045.1 Drechslerella stenobrocha 248 | reverse complement strand
GTCTCTGTCGCGGTCTCTGTCGCGGTCCCTGTCGCGGTAGGAGGGGGCGTAGCGGTTCATTGTTGCTGAGCAGGTGAATCTGCCCAGCGCAGCCCAGCGCGCCATCGATTTCGTTTTATAGTAGCATCACGTGATTCTGGCCTCATTTGGGTGTCAAACGCCTTTGCTTGCAGCCTGTGTTGTTCTTCGTGTTGTCCACATGTTGTCGCAACACACAACGTCAAACATCCTGTCACCTCATCACTACCTCCACAAGAAACCTCCACATGAAACCTCCACAGGAAACCTCCACAGGAAACCTCCACAAGAAACCTCCACAGGAAACCTCCACCAAGAACCCCCGACGGGAAAACCTCCACCAAGAACCCGCAATGCAGCCCCTCAAGCTCATCCTCCCTGCCGTCCTCCTGCTCGTCAGCCTCGCTGCCGGCGCCGCCATCGCCGCCCAGGACTCCCAGCCAGCAGCGTCGCCCCCCAGCTGGATGATCTCGTTCCCTGACACCGCGCCCCAGGCCGTCATCCGCAAGGTCATCGCCGAGCTCGAAGGCATGGGCGCCACTATCACACACAAATTTTGTAGGCGTTCTCCCGCCCCTCCGCTCTTTGGTCGTGTCTCCAGCTAACCCGCCGCCGACAGCCATCATTTCGGCATATGCCTTCACCGCCCCCAAGCCCATCGTGTAAGGAAACCACTCCGCTAACACCCCGCCATGCTGACATCCCCGCCTGCCCGCAGAGACGCCTGGAATGCCGAATACAGAGCCCTCATCCAGGAGGACTACAAACCTTGGATCGAACAGGATGGCATCGTACGCTCCTCCCAATCCTCTTGCTCGCCCCCTCACTCACCCGTGCGCTAGGTCACCATCATGGACCCCGCCACCGGTCCCTAGCTGGCTCTCTCTGCATCCGGCGCACGATACCGCTGTCCGTTCAGCTCCATTCTGTGGCCGCGCGGCTGTCGCCTTCTTGTACACCACCTAAACCATTCGGGTATCGGGCTTTGCTTGGCGTCCGCCGAGCCGCGACAATCAAGCTTCGGGTTATGTCATCATGCATCAAGCCTTTCCAGAGCGGGTGGCTTGTTGGACACCCTTGCGAACAGCTGTGGGCGACCACCTTTCCATTCTTGCCTATTTGGTCACAAAGTCATCTGGAAATCAATCTGTGATTTTGCATTTTCTGTCCCATCTAATAATAACTTTTAAGTGCCGAGTACTCCATAATCATAACCCAATGCGACTCCTGTTTCCCAACTTGTCTGTTTCCTGCCCCCACGTAACTGTGTCCCAACCGTCTCGTAACTATATGCTCCTCAAAACGTCAACCCCCATAAGATATATCAGAAATGAACCCCAAAACTTGGTATATGCGTCCATACTGGAACCAAAGGACAAACATGACAACAAAAAAGAAAAAAAAAACCCTCTAAACCTAGTAGTACATTGTATTGTCCTCAATGCTCCCATTTCCCCCCAAACCCGGTTGATAAATAAAAGAGAAAGCCGGCCAGACTACCGTCCCGCCACTATCCCGTTCGCCTTAACCGTCATGCCATTCGCCCACATTTCACTTGGCTTCCATGTACTCTCCTGTCGTGTCCCCGGCAGCAAGGCAGGCTCACCGCCTTCGCCCGCGTAAACGCTCACCATCTTTTTCTCCATCCCAGCCGACAGTGAAGACGCCGCCGCCGTTGCGCCAATGGACCCATTGCCTACCACTCTCCGCGGGTGGTAACCGCCGCCATTGATTTGCACCGAGTTCAGCGCGCTGCTCTTGCGCGGTGCCGCGTGAATCCCCGGCAGCGCCGGCGACGTCCATTTCTTCGGGTCCTCCGACATTGGCAGCACATCCGGCTGCCGGTCAATCTTGTCCTTCTCTCGACGTTCGAGATCCTTCGCCTTGTCGTACAGGTACAACCCAAAAAATCTAACCAGCCCCTGTCAGCATCCAACCACAAAAAAGCGCCACCCGTCTTGCACAAATAGTAGGGGCAACTAACGTGAGTACAATCCCTGCTCCCTGGATTGTCGTAGGCATGTTGCCAAACCATACTATCGCCATCACAATCACAAAGATCCGCTTGATCAGGCTCGCAACAGAGTATGTCACAGGCTCTACCATGCTCAGGATCGCAAACGCTATGATGTTCTGCCCAAAGTGCGATGTTCCGTTAAACACAAACTCCCAAAACAGCGGCCATCCGCTCAGCTTGTCCTCTCCTTCCAATACCACCTTCTCTCCACTGTAATATTTGCGTAGCAACGTGACCCCTTCCGACGACAGCCACAACGGCACTGTCAGCACAAACGCTAGCCCAGACGAGTACGCCAATAGATTAAGTTTGTCCAGCTTGATGCCTTGGCTGCGATCGTAGTCCGGCCGGGTGGAGTTGTTGAAGATCTTTTTCGACACAATGTTCTGTGTCACAAATATCATTGTCCCCGCTAATGCGCTGACAATTCCGATAAAGTTGCCCCGGAACTCAAACGAGCATGCCAGCATCACTCCGGCGGTAAGCGGCACCAACGATCCGTACACAGACCGCGAGTACCTCACATCGTAGAAGAACCGATATGCAAAAACCGTGAACACCGGCGATAGGCCCTAAAAAGCATGTCGTTAGCTATTTGCAGTGCTTCGCGACAAATTAGTTGTGTACCTTGATCGTGTGAACCAACGAGACAGGGATTCGACTGGTCGCAAAGCTCGACGTGATGTGGCCTCCAACCTGGAACAGCGCCAGTGGAGCCGTGGTCCTAATTATCTCCCGCGAAGGGTACTTGAGGCCGCCCTTGATCCAGGGAATGGCCTTCCCTGGTATGCAATGACCGACTGCCGACAGCAGAATGCACCACCCCGTCACAAAGGCAAATTGAACGAGAGTGAGGGTAACAGGATGTTTGAAGGCATTCAGGATCGATTTCGATGATGTATTTGTGACAGCCGACGATATGTACCTATATTCCCAATAAATAGTCAGCATTCTGAGAGGACATGTGCGGGGGAGGGAGTTTATGCAGCGTACCAACATATGCAAATTGCCTGAATGAGCGAGAACAGATTTGGTTAGTGGCCTTCATGTCACGTCCTGCTCGCTCAAGATGGGGGCGGGCATTCTGACATACTACTAGCTTGTAAGATATCGGAGTTTTGAGTTTCTCTACTATCTCGGCGGTGGAGCCGCTTCGCTTCCTAATGTTGTTGATAGCCTGCTGTATCGAGTTGGTCCGGCTGTGAAGCTTTCTCGGCTCGCCGTGAGACATCTCTCGTGGCAGCGATTCCGCCTTGCCAAATGACTTTCCGTTGGGTAGCGCATGGCCGTTGCTGGCAATGACCCCGCCGCCGACCACTATTGAGGGGGCCGGTTCTCGGGATATGGCGCTCTGCGATGACCGCATGGCTGCAAGAAAGCGGGCAAGGCCCGAAGCGTAATCGGTGGGTGGTGCCTTGGCTCTGCTGATGCTCTAGCGTGAATCAAAGGGGTTGGTGGTCGGATTGCGACGAGAGTAACTTCAGGCGAACACAACGGCGAAGAACCAGAAGATGAGGATGATGAGAAGGACAGAGAGGCGTTCAGGCTACACTAGGAGGGCAAGCAGGCCGGTATATAGCGTCCAAGGTAACAGGTGTCGTAAACGGCCGCCGGAGACGTCTGCTAGGGTGGGTTACAACCCAAGCGCACAAGGTGATGACGACGTGATGGGCGGCGGGCCACTCGGCGGATCGGGCAGTCGACAGGGCGGGCCTGCAGGACCAATTGAAGCTGAAGCCGGAGTCGATATCACGGCCGTCGTTTGTGAGCGAAGGAAGAAGAAAGGAAGAGGATCGGGAGGAGGAGGAGGGAGGATGGAAAAGAGAACAGGTAATGTTGTTGGTTCTGTGTCGGATGCAAGGCTCCGTTTTCTGCCCGCCGCATCGCTCTAAACGGAGCCTTCGCGCCGTTCAAACCTGTCCATCCATTCTTCCCATCGCCACACAACAACCTCAACCACCTCCACCAACGAACCTGTGCATACCGCGCCGGCATCATCGCTGCTCGTCGCGCCGGAAAACTGCACGCGCGGAAGAGTCTCGCCCCGTCGACATCGCTGGATTCGGCTCTGCTCGGAATGACTGAGGTTATCAGCGGCACCGCGGCCCTGCCTGAACCCGCCGCCGCCTCGACGCCCGCCGCAAACGGGTCAACCGCGTCATCAGCGGCCGGCAAACCTCGCAAGTTGACCAAGAATCAGCTAAAGCGCGAGAGGAAGAAGCACAAGAAGGAGGTCGCGCGGAAACAGAACGGTAGCAGCGTTGCAGACTCTGACACCGAATCCGTACGTCGCCCTCGCCCGTCGCCCGTCGCGTGTGCATCGTACACGTTCCGTGCCGGTAACGCTGACCCAAACCCGTTCTTGCAGGTCGCATCTACAGCCACGCTCGCATCGTCTAGCTCCTTCGCCTTAGCTCCCGGTCAGAAGCAGTTACAAGTTCAGTTGTCGCTTGTTCCTGAAGTCACGCCTAACTTTGACCTTAGCGATCTGAATCTCGATCAAGATGACGCTTCCTTCGCCGAGTACCAGAGAATCATGCAAAAGTTTGCTGCCGGGGTACGTTCTCCGGCCTCTATCCCCACAACCAACCGTTGTCCCTGCTGACGTTTCCTGTCGCAATCTAGGAGGACGACAAGGAGAACGTTGAGGACAGGAAAGGAGAGGTCTTCTACGATGAAGACGACATTCCTGATGAGGAGGCCGAGCAAATCGACATCGAGGCAAGACTAAGCAAGAAAGCGCGCAAGGCCCGTGATAAACTGAGCGTTGCCGAACTCAAGGTGCGCATACTCTCGAGATTTTGTGTCCTATCATGCCATATGCTAACTGCGGATACTATAGGCACTCGTGAAGAGGCCAGAGATTGTTGAGTGGACAGACACGTCCTCCTCAGACCCCCGCCTCTTAGTTCACCTCAAATCGTACCGCAACTGCGTTCCTGTCCCCAGCCATTGGTCGCTAAAACGGGAATACCTGTCGTCCAAGCGAGGCGTCGAGAAACCACCGTTCGATCTCCCGGCCTTCATCAAAGCCACAGGCATCATGGAAATGCGGGATAACACCAAGGACGACGAAAGAACGCTCAAGCAAAAGCAGCGCGAGCGGGTTCAGCCCAAGATGGGCAAACTGGATATCGACTATCAGAAACTGCACGACGCGTTTTTCAGATTCCAGGTCAAGCCTCCGCTGACCATGTACGGCGAGGTATATTACGAAGGAAAGGAGATGGAAACAAATCTTAAGGATAGACGTCCCGGTGAACTTTCGGAGGAATTGAAGGAGGCTCTAAACATGCCCCCTAATGCGCCGCCGCCCTGGCTCATCAATATGCAGCGAGTCGGCCCACCACCGAGTTACCCGTCTCTCAAGGTTCCTGGGTTGAATGCTCCGATCCCAGCCGGTGCAGCTTGGGGATTCCATCCAGGTGGTTGGGGCAAGCCCCCTGTGGACGAATTCAACCGGCCTCTGTACGGTGATGTTTTTGGCGTGCTGCAGCCGCAGGAGCCTGCGGAGGCCCAAGAACCGATTGACAGGACAATTTGGGGCGAGTTGCAAGAGCTTGAATCAGAAGAAGAAGAAGATGAGGACGAAGACGAAGACGAGGACGAGGACGAAGAGGATGTCGGAGCCGGATTGCAGACGCCTTCTGGTATGGCGACACCTTCGGGAATGATCAGCTCCGTGCCGAGCGAATTTGATGCACCAGAATATATCGACCTGCGGAAGTCGAAGCCGTCAGACAGGGATGAGGAAGACATTCCCAAGTCGCTGTACTCAGTATTGCCCGAGCAGGAGATCAAATCCCGAGGTTTGTTTGGAGGACAACATGCATATGACCTTTCGAAGGGTGGACAGATGCCAGTGCTGGGACAAGAAGACCGGAAGGTTTGTGCCGTCATCGCTCATTTCCGACTTGATTAGAATGCTAACAGATAGGTTTGTTTGCGTAGCGCAAGAAACCAGGCGATATCGATGTGTCTATTGATGCGGCAGCGCTGGAAGCCGACGATGGGCTCAGCAAGGAGGCAATTAAGGCCAAGTATGAACGGGAAGTGGAACAGCAGAGGCGCGATAAACAGGGGTTCCAAGAGGATCTCTCGGACCTCATTGCGTCGGAGAGCCGAAAGCGGCAGAAGCGCGAGGAAGACAATGCGCGAAAGAAGAAAGAGAGCAAGTTCCGATTCTAGTTGCGTTTGTTTGATACGTTTTTTTTTTTCTCAATGCCAGTGACCGCCAGTTACCTCCTTCGTTCTACCGGGAGATCCAAGTTTGGCCTAATATAGTGGCTCAAGTGTTTATTTCCGGCGGCTTTGATTTTCTGCGTTGCTCATAGGAGTTGTCTATGTTTTCAAAGTTGTACATGTACATACATATATAAATGTTTGCAGGATTCTTTGGTATTTAGGATTGCATGGGCCGTTGAAATCATGAGGGCGGCATCCTATCAATTGTCACCACCCACGGAACTACTGGTCTATTACTACGCTTGAGGGGTCATATAAATTCACTGGTATTGTTGAGGATATGCAACAGAGGTGGGTAGATTGGACCCCTGGGGTATGTGATCTGGTCACTTTCGTTTGGACCCGCCGGCGGGCGTCGGGGGCTTCTTATTGCTGGATGATCCAGCAAGGTAGCTTGCCATGTCGAAGCTCTGCAGCGGGTTCTTCTGCGAATTGCTAAGCACGGAGCTCTGTTGTTGCTTCTCAAATTCGGCGCGGGTCTCAGGATCCACTGCGCGGGCATGTCTTGTCAGTTGCCATAATTCTAGATAGAAGCGGAGAGGGGGATTGAGCGTACTGTTCTCGACCATCTTGGGCATCAGGGTCATGCCTCCGATGGCAACGATCGCGATTAGGATCATGGGATTGCCGAGGAGCTTCATAGGGTTGAAACCTTCGCGGGCCTGGTAGAACTCAGATGCCTTGGCGGAGGAGATTTCAATTGGATGAGGCCTCCTCTCGCCCTTGTTGCTCCATTCATTGCCGCGGAAGGTGCCGAAGACCTCGACTAGGCCGTCCGGACTGACGTCGACTCGGAGGGAGGGGAAGACATGGGTCCGGCAATGGACCTCGAGCAGATAGGAGCCTGTATTGACGTCCCGGAACTTGAAGGCGCCGTTGGTGAAGATGCGGGAGGAGCGGGAATCCTCGAGACGGTCACCAGACAGGGTGACGGTGGTGGATGGCGGGAGGAGGGAGAGGGAGGGCAGCAGCGAGCTTGGTTTGATACCGCCGGAGATAGAGACGGCGGAGATGAGGGCCGGGAGGAGGAGGAGGAGGGCGAGCAGGGCGGCCAACGGGCGGGATAATATTGAAGCCACGGTCATTATCATCGTCGTCGTCGTCGTGGCTGGTGGTTGCTGGTTGGTGGTGATGTTTGGGATTGGTGGAGAGCTCCCACGCAAGCGAGATGAGCCTAACCGGGCTTGACGTAGCTGACCCGGGCGCGGACGGTATCGATAGCAGTGGCAAGCAAGGGCCCTGCCGCCTGGTGATGGAGGCTTTGAAGCCAGGCGCCGGGTGACAGAAGCAGGCGCTTGGAGATGACGATGGTGGTGACGGTGACGGTGACGGTGACTGACGGCGGCGGCAGCGGCGGTGGTGGTTGTGGGCGGCTGGGCTGGCGGGGCCGTGAGATTACATAATCTGGCGACGGCGCAACGAAAATAAACAAACCGGCCGCCGCCGCTTTGAAGAAAAAACTGCCCCGCCCGCCGCTCTGAGACATCGCCATTGCCATCTTCCTCATCCTCATCCTCCGCCCTCATCCAATCAACCTCCGCCGGCTGTCCACTTCCCTGTCGCCGCCATGCTCACCGTCGACCGAGAGCGCAAGCGCAAGCTGTCCGAGGCATCGACACAGGCTTCGGCGCACCATCACCAGCATCACCAGCAATCGGCGCCGGTCGACCCGCGCGCTCTCTACAACGGCTATGTGACGTACACATCGGGCACCTCGCCTGTCGCGCCTCACCGCGCCCGACATCCAAAAGGGACTCGCCATCATGGCCATCGCCATTCCAGCGGTGGCTATCAAGAGGTAGGCTCCAGCCACCGTGAAGGGTCCTGCGCGCAAACTGCAGTCGCTAACTCGATCGCGCAGGCACCGGGTCATCCCCATCCTCCCCACCATAGCGAATCCCTGGACCGGCCGGGTAAGCGACACAGGTCTCACAGGGAGTACAAACTCCAGGACGTTCCGTCTGATGGAGAGCTATCAGACACCGGCGCCGATGTTGGCGATGTCTCGTTCGATGACTCGGGCCATCGCCTTAGTCAGGCCTTCAATGCCTTCAATGCCTCCCTCGCCGACCTTCTCTCCCACGTCGACTCGGACCCCGAAGCCGCTTTCCCCCTGCTCGACCGAGTCCTCGGCCGGGAGCGCTCCAGTTTTGTCAAAACAATGAAGTCCATGCATCTGGAAGGGACCCTGCCCTGGCTCACCCAAGCCAACAGTGCCCTGGACCGCCTTCACACGCCTCCCAGTGTCATCCAAACCACCACTGGCCTGCTCCTGGAGCCAGTCAAACCTCGAGCTATCCGCGCAGCCAGTCACGAGCCGGGCTCGAGGAAGGCGTCAGGAACAGCTAGCATTCGTTCATTATCAACTTCCAGCTCTGTCCCACCGGTTCCATTCTCCATACACACCGTCGACTCGACTACCAAACGCGCCAAGATCTGGCCTCCAGAGCTCCCCCGCATCAACAACGATGACATCCGAACCCAGGTTTTCTCTCACAAGTCCGTCGTCGATGGCGCCTCCTCGATGATTGGCGAGGCCGGGCTTCACAATGAACGCCTTGAATTTCTCGGTGATAGCTATCTTGGGGCAATCGTCACCCGCTATATTTTTTCTTGCTTTCCTAATTTCCGCGAGGGGGTCATGTCCACCATTCGCGCCAGCATCATCAGCAACAAAAATATTGGCGAATGGTGTTTAATGTACAAACTTGACAAGTCCTTGATCACTGGTGAGCGAAAACACGCCGAAGTGGTCGCACGCGCCAAGTCCCTTGCCGATCTCTTCGAGGCATACGTTGGCGGCTTGCTTCTCGACCGCGGGCCAGAAGTCGTAGATGAGTGGGTGAAAGATCTCATCGAGCCCAGGATGAAGGAGATCAGTGAAGAGCTCAACAAGGAAAAGCCCCTCAACAAAGCCGCGAAAAACGACATCGCCAGCTTGGTTGGCGGTAAAAATGTCACCATAGAATATCGCTGGACCGATGGGCCCGGTGGCAACCAGGGCGGATACTGCTTCACCATATATTTCACAGGGTGGGGAGTCCAGGGGAAGGTTCTAGGGAGCGGGTGGGGTTCCAATAAAACGTGGGTGCACTTTATTCCTCCAGGTAATATCTAGGATGTCACATGGCTAACGTGAATGCAGTGACGCAAGCATTAGAGCTGCTATGAATGCGATTGAGGAAGGGCATGCCTTGCGAGAGGTCAAACGCGCCAAACAAAGGTGGTACGAAGAGAGCCAACAGCAACAAAGCTGCAGCGCCAGCGACACCGGTACCGTTGTCCGACACGAGATATCCTAATGTTTTCAAGTGAAGGACATGAGTGATGCCACGATCTTCCCTTGGGGCATCCCCTACTCTCATCTTATCTCTTTATTAATATGCAAAAGTGCAGTTACCCGCCAGCTTGGATCCTTTTTTTTTTGCTCATACCTTTATTGTACATACCATCTGTTGGTTTCGTCATCCGGAGGGAGGTTTGTGGTCTATGGCGTTTTATAGGGCGTTTCGCGGAACACATGTGTGGAACGGTCTCGTGGTTCAAATTGTCAATCTGCAGGGCGCCTATTTCACAAAGAAAGTAGTAATGTCAGAAACCCATTTTATACCGGGTGGTAATTAGAGGCAAATAAACAGAGCTTATTAGCCAACCAGAGTCTCCTGATTTGGGTAGTTATAATTACTTACTTAAGTAGGTACTTAAGTATATAACAGTAACCGGAGATGCACACACGTGCTCAACGCAACAATCAACAGAATGCAACAAGCCTACGCTAAAGGTAGTTACGATAAATCGGGCATAGCGCGACATTGGCAGGAATTCGTATTTGTTCAAATATTATATGCCCCGCCGCTACGAGACTGCAATGAATCTATACACAAGTCTCCGCGCTTACAGAAAGCCAGAGATGCCCAACTAGACACTTCCTAGAGGATATATAAAATATACAGAGAATTGATCATAGAACAAGGGGTGGCTATCAACAAGCTGTGCATATCCCTGCACATGCGCTTAAACAGCGGGATGAGACCCTCCGACACAATCCCGGAGCTTCTACGCTGGGATGCACTGAGAATAGTAGGGCCCGTTTACGACGCACGAGTAGCCCGAGACGCAGGTGGTTGCTCCCGTCCAGCCGATACCGCCGCACTGCCCCCATGCAGTCTGTGGTGTTCCCGAGCCGGAGCTCGACGTCGTCGTGGTTGTCCTGCTAGATGATGTGGTGGTTGTCCTGCTAGATGTGGTGGTTGTCCTGCTAGTGGTAGTCGTCCTTGTGGTTGTAGTGAAGGTTGTCCGCGAGCTGGTCGTCGTTGGGTTTGTTGTACCGCAGGTGACGGGACGGGGTCCGGGAATCGTATAGCTGATGTTTGGAACGTACAAGTTGAACTTGATGCCTGGATCGGTGCCAGAGTACGCGCCAGGGAAGTTGACTGTTGCTGGGCTGAGCGAGCCGCCTCCGGTGATGTTTATCTGCGCACATTCCATGTACAGCTGCGCGCCGGGGTAGTTGCTTGAAGCGTGCAGGGCGATAAGTTCCACACGCAGCAGGTAGTTCCCAGATGCGACGCATGTCGGGATCCTGAACTTGTACCCGCGGTCTGCGATCAATCGATCCACTGCCCATTGGCCTGTGGAGGGATTGTAACCTTCCTCGTGGATCTTGAACCATCCTGTGGATGGGATGGGAGCCGTGGCGGCGTTGGAGACTTTGGACAAGTAGGCCATGATGGGGCCTTTGTGGGATGCGTCGATGATCAGGCCGCTCTGCCAGAGTGTGTCCAGGGTGTGAGTCCATCGCACTGTAATCTCGGCACCGGCAGGAACGTCGATGACGTTCGGGGAGAAGTGTGTTAACGGGTTTGGACCACCGTTGCAAGCAACCGCGGAGGATGTGACATCTTCTATAGGGCCATCATAGGTGGGCACTCGGAGGCCGTTGAGTTTGCCTGCGCTGACGCCATTGACCTCGAATTCCTACCACCGTAAATGAGATAGTTAATATCGATATATCGTGCGTACTCCCGTGGCATAGCTTGAGCGTAGCAATAGCTGTAGGATTGCTCGAGTGGTGGTATTCACTTACAGTCCAGATAGAGTGGCCGGCCACGAGGGATCCGAGTGCGGCAGCAGCCGCAGCCCTGAAAAATCCTTTCATCTTGAAGTAATTGAATTCGGTGTTATCCCGCGGGGTAGAAGCCCTCTGTACAATGAAGCCTGAGGATCGGAGCAGATCTGGGTTCAAGGAAGGTTCGATTCCCAAACGCTACAACCAGATAGCTGAGGAGGAGGATGTCGTGGAGAGATGTCGACTACGTTGGAGCCTGCCCGCTATTTATACAGGTTGCTGGTACCGACCCCGGGCATTTTCTGATATACCAATACTTATACGACGGCCATAGTAAATTGACCGGTGTCAATATCACCGGGCAAGGTCAGCCATCGTCCATGTAGCCTCGGCATTTTACCTGGGTCCGAAGAACCCGGTCCGTGAGAATGCCTGTACCAAGGATCGCATCGGAACAATATCAGTCTTGTCCCGGCTCGAGAAGGCCCCACCAGATCCAAAACAGCCTTCCTGGTATCATCTCGAATTCCGATTGCCTATGACTGTGGCCCCGGCGGCTGAATGGTGGTGCGACTGCTCATTCGATCGCACTGGCCATGTGCACATTTGTAGTTTCGGTCGGAGCACCTGGGTGGAGGTCTGGTCTAGCTTGTATCATATACAGAGGTGGTGCATCGGTGTGCGTGCTCCCTGGGGTCGAGCTTTGGCGTTGGTGTTTCTTGGAGGCAGCATTGGCGCTTCTTGGCTGGTGGCTTGTGCGTTTCGGCAGCGTCCGCCGGACCGCACTTCCACGACACCACTGTGGGCACGCGAACGTCTGGAGCAGCCCGTTCCGACTACCACTTTCACGTCGGGGGATGGAGACCTCGCTGATTTTGATATCGCTATGCACAGTGGGGAAAGGCCCTGCCTTGCGGGTAGGAACTCGGTTCAACGAACCAAGTGCATTGTCGCTTGCGGAAGCTCCGATATAACGCCTTGGGTATGAATAATGAGTCGATATATGTATACAGGGCCACGAGGGAAGGAAGCGACGTCTCAACCAAGCCGCCCAAAATCTAGTACTTCGCAAACGGAGAATACGGCACATTGGACAAAAAATACCATCATCTGCCATAGATCGCTGCTCGCCCGCCATCTTCGGATACAAGAACAACTTGACCCGTCTGCAGGAGCCGCTGAGCACGCTCTATGCCGCTTTCCTCGGCCTCGGAGGCACTGGGTGCGAGCATCGACCGATCTTGTACAAAATCCTCCGGTGGCCCATGCCGTCCAGCGTAGGATAGCACTGTAGCCCTCCCAGTTGTCTCGCCGATAACTAGGGAGTCGCCATCGGGTGAAAAGGCGCCACTCATCACGGGGTCGGCAAATGCCGCCAATTCGTATAAGAAGGGGTCAGCCCTTGCTGGGTCCCATACTTTTACTGAGCCGTCCGAACTTCCTGTGACAAACAAGCTGCCATCTGCTGGTGTCCAAGAAGCAAACGTAACTCCAGTATCTATCTCCTCGCGGTCTCGGTCCGGGTTCAACGGCGTTCTGGAGTCTGACGTAAAAGTTAGTTTCCAAACTCAAATATGAAACTCAAACGCTGGCCTATCACTATACCACCATGCTCCAGAACGTGGAGAGGTTCTGACCCATGTCGGATGTCCCACAGATAGCTCTTCCCGTTCGTTCCAGAAGATGTCAAGTACGATTGACACGGGCTACAAAGTATAGTATTAGTAAAGGCAGCTCGGCAGGTGTGGTCCAAAGTAGAAAGTGCGAACCTGATGGTTACTTTGTTGATATCTTTGTGTTTGCAGCCGAGCTCTAGGACTCTTCGGAATGACTCTCTGAGGTCCCATACCCGAACAAATGAAAAGGTGTCAGGCGATAGTGCTCTGGCCGGTCCCGATACAGCCCCAGCTACAAGAAGCTGCTCGCTCTCATCAAGGCATATATCAAGCTGTCTCGTCGAGCCAGGCTTGATCCCCCCGATTTCGCATCCTCGAACGGTATCGAAGACCCTTAGATCACCAAGGTGAGCTGTAAGTCCGCGTTTGTCAAACTCCTTGTTGTCATATGACACGAACACCCAGCCGTTCCGCGCCTTTGAGTTGGTCCAAAGGACAGATGATCCTTCAAATCGGTCGTTCGTAGCTGGGAAAACCTGGCTGGTGTCCAGCTGGCCTCCATCAGTTTCACCCAACCAGGGGCGAAAGATGGCGACATCTCCATTCCGCAGACAGGCTGCACCCGTGTTTCGAAAACTGCTACTCATCTTCATGCTAACAACGGGAGATGAAAATCCAAGCGATTTCCGCAGTTTTCTGTCCTTGACGTCCCAAATTTTTACTGTGCTGTCGTAGCTACCTGAATACAACAGCCCACCTGAAAACTCGACTGAAGACACAGTACTGTGAATATAAGGCTCGAGAATCGATTCGTTGCGTTGGATATCTGGCCGCGATGTCTGGTGACCACACATAAACTTGATGCTTCCATGGAGGCTCCCAAGCATAAGATTTCCAGGCCTGTTATACATATCGTTATAGGTCGTACAGGCCAGAGCAAAGTTTTCCCCGGTGGCATCCCACGCACAATCGACGATATCACTCGACCCCTCGGTGAAAGTCCTGAAAGGCTGTAAGAACCGGAGGGACTCGCGATGCCCACGTGATTGAATTTCAGCATGGCTTCTTGGATAACCCCTTGTAGATCTGCCGCCGGTGAGAACTCGAGCGAGGACCAATGATGACCAGTTTGGAGCTGCCCTTGAAGTTTGGGGGCGTTCGATCGAAATTTCTTGTATGCCTTCCAGAGGACTGGTGTCAGATTTCAAGACGTCGTTCATATACCGAGTAATGTCATCTGTCGCCCTCCCGGGTAGCTTCCCAGCTGCATCGAATGCTATAGAGGTGATAACTTCATATTTATCTTCTGGTGAACGATTTGAAGCAAGGAAGTTGAGCAAAGCGCATACCCCCATCTCGATGGAAAACTCCCCCTCAGCGAAGTCAAGACACACAAAGTATGCCGTTACCCAAACCCTTTGGGCCTCGCTCATAGAGAAGGAGGTATGAAGCCGGGAGCCAACTAGAAGCGCGTCAGAACAGTATCTCGTATGGAATTAATTCCCTACCTACTTAGGGGAGCGATATTTGTGCTCTTGTTTAATTCTCCTAGGTGGGCTCTCGTTTCGTAAGACAGATATGGGCGTCTTATGACGTGGGGTGTGGTGTCTAACATTGGGGAAGCTTTCTCGGTCGATGTCTGGGGAGGCTCGATCTTGGATGCTTTGGCTGATTCCCCACCCGCCATATTCAGCCTTCCAAGAGTTGCCTGCAACTCGGAGACATCATCAAAAGGGTCGTACTCGTCGAAACAATCACTGCAACAGCCGTCATCGCTGTGTCCTGACTTTGGATTCTCTTCGGGATGCTTCCGGCATCTGGGAACCGCCATGTTTTTTGGCGCTACATTTGATAATTCATGGTGATCCCCGTTTGCTCTTAGCAAGGAGCTCATGCATTGTCCCCGGTTGTTGAAGCTTTCCTGTTGTTCAGACAGCTCTTCTTTGGACAGTGCTCCCTCTAACCATATATCCTCATGCAGGTACGAGAAAACAGGAAATAGCTCTTCGGAATAAATGTCGGAGTTGGTGCCCGCTATTAGATGATGGAATTCGGGTGGATCGTACATTGTATTGGGATCAGCATTTTGGAGGGTCTTTCTCGCTCCATTTCCAAATAGACCGGTACAATCTGCATTCGGGCTTACACCGGCGGCCTAGTAAGGCATGGATTGCATGGTTGAAGTAGTTAGATCACGAATTGGGAATCGAGAATGTGAGTGCCAGCTGCTACATACGGGACTTTGTAGCCTGTTTACGCCTACGTTCCTGGTAGGCCTCGGACTACGAGAAGACCGCGAACCGTGCTGAACAAAGCTGGTGCTTCGGGTTCGCGGGTGCGCTGGAGAAGATGCGTGTGATCTTGTGCTTATTGGATGTACGGTTGGGGAACCCAAAGTTTCGGCGCATGTATTTCTTGACGGTACACCAGAAGGTGCGGAACAGGCAGCTCTGACAGCCTGGGTATCCATATTTAATGGTCTCGAATCTGTGCTGTCTGAAACATGAACCTCGTACGCCCCAAGGGAAGCAAGACTATCATCTATAGCTGGGACACGACCTGTGGTGCCGCCTTGTGTGCCTACTGAAAGATCTAGATTCGCAGAGGGTGCTGCTGGTAGGGTTAATATGGCATAATCATCGCTGGCGGTACTAGAAGTCCCTTGATCGCGTGGAGATGTATCTCTGGTGATTGATGCGTATTTTCGTTTTAACCCCGGTGGTGGCGATCCAGCAGGCACGTGTCCGTTTTCGAAAGAGGGTGGTATTGCAGGGACCCCCGTTAGAGAGGCTACACTTTGACTAGCCAGGCTATGCGGCAGATGTGGCGAGCTCTGCTCTATGGTGGTGGTGGCTCCGAGCGTGATGTCGCCAGAATCTCCTGTCAGTGGTTTTGTGGAGACGACCCTCCATCTGCTCATATAGTCATCCACGGTGGGATTCGACTGAGAAAGATGCCGTAGTCGAGTTGCATGCGGTTTCTGCTGGCTCGCAAACAAAAGGCCCGCTGGAGCACGAGCAACAGGAAATGACGAGTTATGAAGGGTTGTAGTTGGGACCGATGGTGAGGACAGGTGCCGATGGGTGCTGCGCGGCCAACTACTACTAGGTGGAGACTTCGAAGGAGGTTTGAGACGTGTATCTGAAGCTGTCGGCGTGCCCGGTCGACTGGGACTCATCTGGTGGGTGCCTGATCTGTGTCGAGGGTCGCCAAGCTCTTCCCAGGCCTCTGCTATACGTTTGCAACCACGCGTCCTGGAGCTCCAATGGCAGATGATGCTCCCCCGAAGGCCAGACGATGGTTGCAGAGGTGTTGGATGGTGTTGACAGCGGGTTTCGATCTGGTTGTCGTCAAACAAGAGTAGATCTGCTGAGTCAGCAAATTGGTAGAGCCTGCACCATCACAACCGACGGCACCGGCGAACACAACCGCCGGCACCAATCCAGCGGATATCTCTTCAGCATGGCGACTGCAAGGTCCCGCATTCTGGACCTGATGCGGGTGAGTATGGCACAGGCGCTTTCGGGAACTATTGGATTGCTGATTCTTCGTGGCCGGATATACAGGTCTCCTGCAGGATTTTCAATACCACGTTCAATCCAACTGGCGCGCGGACCGGAAACAAGATTCTACGGGCCCGGCTGAAAGGCCCCGCCCTGGTGCAATATTATCCCAAGGAGCATCTCACCATCAAGCAGTTCCAGAAGGGGTTCCCGGAGCTATCGATGACCGACGAGACCGAAGAGTATCGTGTGCAGCAGGTCGAGGAGTATGTACCCACTCTGCACTCCAGAACGTCAGGATATACGATGTCTAAAATGGTAATTCTAGTCACAAACTTCGAGGGAAGGGCAAGCCCAAGAAATATAAGCTGGGGAGAGCGCGGACGGCTGGCAGGAAGAGGAAGATCAAGAAGAAGAAGTAGACGGCTGGTGGCAGTGTGGGCCACCGCCTGTGGCAGACTGGGCCCATATTATCTATTGGCCACTTGAAGGCCCTTGAGCCTTCATCGCATTGGCTGTCATGTTGTATATAGGAACCGGCGAATGTCGAGGCAGCACATGATATTTGGCGTATAGTTTGGTCTACGATCAAGCGTGCACGTGTTCTCTGCTCCAGCAGCTCTAAGTGTGATTTAGAACATCCCCTGCCGTGATTTGCCCCGTTCGATTAGAAGAAAGCAAGAGCCTGTCCGGGCATATAGAAGAAGTCCCAAAGATTGGTATGCAGACTGGCTGGTGAATGGCGTCGTGTTGGCCAATCAGCACTCGCGCATTGCGGTTGGGCAACAACAACTTCCTGGGAACGTCATTTGGCCGACTTCACCACCCAACCTCGCGCCCTCCGCTTGCCCGGTTTGCATCGACTGGCCGCTCCCCGACCACCAGAAACGACACCTGGACTCCCTCGGAGATACTGTTGGACGACTTCATACGGTTTTGCGGGCTGCTTGAGGCGTCGCAACCCCGCAATGCTTCGGCAAACCATCGCAAAGTCTCTCCGGCGGACAGTGACAGCCAGGAACGCAAGAGCCTTCTCCGCCTCACCCCTTCGCGGTGCCGTGCAAGAGGTCGAGATCACAATTGGTGCGCGGTATAACTTCTGCGGGTATCAACAGACACGGAGGTAGCTGACTGGTGTGTGGTCTTCAGATGGAACTAAAGTCTCGGTCCCAGCAGGGTCAGCCTTGATCCAGGCCTGCGAAAAGGTCGGCGTCACAATCCCGAGGTACGGATATAAATGAAGATGACATCCGAGTGTCCTTAAGCCGTCTCTTTCTAATTCTAAGATAACCCTAGGTACTGCTACCACGAGAGACTGTCTATAGCAGGCAACTGCAGGATGTGTCTCGTGGAGGTTGAGAGGTCACCCAAACCAGTCGCCAGCTGTGCGTGGCCAGTAACGGTATGTTCGCTATGGCAAAAGCCTGGACGCTACATAGGGCTGTGCTAATATCAGTAGCCTGGCATGGTAGTTAAAACCAATACACCTCTAGTACATAAAGCCAGAGAGGGAATTATGGAATTCCTGTTGGCGGTAAATAAATCGATCCCCACTAGGAAAATATGGCGACAGGCTAATGATATTCCATAGAATCACCCGCTTGATTGTCGTACGTAACCTATCCTGCGGACCCTGGGAATCCAATCTGTTACTAATAAGGTGCACAGCCATATGTGACCAAGGTGGTGAATGCGATCTTCAGGATCAATCCATGAGATATGGCGCGGACAGGGGACGATTCCATGAAATAGGTGGAAAACGTGGTGTCGAAGATAAGAACATCGGCCCCCTCGTCAAGGTATCCCTTCTTTCTCTACACCTCTGGCAATATGCGATGATCCTAACCTCCAAGGTAGACCTCAATGAACCGTTGCATCCACTGCACGAGGTGCGTCCGATTCGCGAACGATGTCGCTGGAGCTCCCGAGTTTGGATCAACAGGCCGTGGCAACGACTTACAAATTGGTACCTACCTCGAGCGAAACTTAAACACCGAACTTTCTGGAAATGTGATCGATCTTTGCCCAGTTGGCGCCCTTACGTCGAAGCCGTATGCCTTTCGGGCACGCCCATGGGAATTGAAAAATACTGAAACCATAGATGTCCACAATGCCATGGGCTCGGCAATTCGGGTCGACACGCGAGGCCTTGAGGTTATGAGAGTTCTGCCCCGGTTAAATGAGGACATCAACATTGAGTGGATAGACGACAAGACGAGGTTTGCTTGTGATGGTTTAAAGACTCAAAGGCTGACGACCCCACTAATCAAGAGAGAGAACAAATTTCACCCTGCAACCTGGGAACAAGTGTTAGCAGAAATTGCGTCAGCTTATGAAAAAATACAACCAACAGGAGAGGAGATGAAGGCGATTGCGGGTCATCTGACAGATGCAGAGTCGATGGTTGCCCTCAAGGACTTGTTCAACTCTCTGGGCTCGGAACAATTGGCAATCGATCAACCCCAGGGCCATCTACCTCCAGCACATGGGGTTGACATCCGGTCGAACTACCTCTTCAACTCGACCATCCACGGAATTGACGAAGCAGACGTCATTCTTCTGGTGGGAACAAATCCTCGCCTTGAAGCTGCGGTACTTAACGCCCGAATCCGTAAGCGGTGGCTCTACTCGGATCTTGAGATTGGCCTCATCGGTGAACCCTTTGAGAGCACATTTGAGTACAACCACCTTGGGGACAATGCGGCGCAGTTGAGGACTGCTCTGGCAGGCTCTTTTGGGAAAAAGCTAGCAGCTGCCAAACGGCCCATGATAATAACTGGCAGCGGGGTCGCAGAACACATTGATGCCAAAGCTATATATGAAGCCGTTGGCTCGTTTGTGGACAAAAATGCGTCAGCGTTTAATACTCCTGAATGGAACGGATACAATATCCTCCAGAGAGCTGCCGCTCGAGGCGCTGCCTATGATATCGGATTTGTGCCCCACTCAACATCACAGTCGACCTCTATTGCAAAATTCATCTACCTGCTTGGCGCAGACGAAATTACTTCCCATGACATACCACCAGGGGCCTTTGTTATCTATCAAGGCCATCATGGGGACATGGGAGCTCAATATGCTGACGTTGTATTACCTGGAGCGGCATACACCGAGAAGACTGCCACGTATGTCAACACTGAAGGTCGAACACAGGTCACAAGGGCAGCTACATCGCTACCCGGGGCGGCCAGGGAAGATTGGAAAATTGTTCGGGCTGTCAGCGAATTCCTCCGTAAACCCCTGCCCTATGACGATATTTCCTCCTTGAGGCTGAGAATGTCAGAGATAAGCCCAACTCTGATTGTTCACGACGTCTTGGAGCGGCCAAGCCAGCAGATTGCCACGTTGGGTGTAAGAACTTCCCTTGTGGGCAAAAACAAGGGATCAAAGGCGGTGGGGGGGCCTATCAAACGCGTCATTCAGGACTTTTACTTCACAGATGTTATATCAAGAAGGTTTGCTGCCCCGCACTGTCGGCCAGGCCCCAATATAACGCATGCGCTAATGGCAATCAATAGCTCTCCAACAATGGCACGATGTTCAGCAGCAAAGCTAGCACCTGGGAGCGAATCAGAGGTACAGGCAGCGTTTGCTTGACAGCGGGATGTATGCGTTTGACCTTGCACAGGCCAGATCTCAATTTCATCAACTAGGCTGTACCAGGACGGCTGTATCGTAGTCGGGTATATTGTCTGCAGCGGCTATCTATGGTCCTGTTTGAATTTTGAGATGGCTTGGTCTATGTCTATATTTGAAATAATTCGTTTGTACATGTACCGCTTTTCCGATGCAAATAATCCGAGGAGGAGCAATATATTAAGTATATAAGTATTTTCTATGATCCCGCAGGCTGGTAACACGCGCCATTTGTTCGATACCGCCGCCAATTTGGCTTCGGACCGAACCGCAGCCTGCAGCAGATGGTATTCTCGCCTTGATAGGAACGACCCATTGCGCCGGGAGCATTGTCGTAGATGTAATTTCGGGAGAAAAGGTAATCTCAAGGTTCTGTAGTGTGTATGTGTGTGTGTGTGCGTGTATGTGTGTGTGTGCGTCGGGTGGTGTGTGGAGGCAACCGGCAACGTTAGGCGCCGGGCCCTTGCAAAACACCACTCAACCACGTTTTCCAGCAGCCAATCGAATCGCAATCTCTGCTTAACCGCCCAGATCTTACCGAATAAGTCGCCCGACACGGCACCTGCTATTTATAGACTCTGCGGGCAAAGTCGCTTCAGCGGGATGCCGAAGAGCGGTCAGCTGCGAACTCGAATGACCGTCCGAAGTAGAGGCTCGACTCGGGATGGAGATTGAAGCGCGATCAAAGATGTCTGCAAAAGCCCCGAAATCAATGCGGCGTTCGCCTCTTCGCCCGAGCCAGGCAATCTGATAAATGAGCAGGTCTGGCGCGTCCTAAAAATAGGCGTGCCTAGCAAGGATGGCGAGCTCAGGGACCCGATGCCGATGCACATGCGTGAGAGCTTCGAATATTGATAGTTGGGGAATCCATGTCGGGCGCTAACGTGCATAGGACCTGCATTCTCCTCCAAGCTGGCTTCAACGGCGCTTTGGCGGCCGGGTTTGGATTTCGGTGCCTCGAGGACCCCCGCAGTCGAGCACTCGAACCAATGGAGGGCCATCAGGACTAGCTCCGCCTTCATGAATCCGGGCCATCAGCAGGATGCCAAACAGCTGGCCTGAGAGACCCATCATGGCATGACCCCAAAAGCAAAATGCCAACTTTCGACGGGGCCAGTTGCTCTGAAGATGGCCTCAAAGCCAGCTCTGCGGCCTACGACTGGTGGATAGATGCATGCACCGTCGTCCCAAAGGTCGGTGCAGCCCCACCAGAGTTGGGAGCCTGTAAATGGTAAATGGTGTGCTTGGCCAATCACGGTGTTTGGGACATTGCCAGAGAGAGCCCCCAGAGGCCGGGAGAGCATGGGTGGAGCCGCTGATTGGCTGCGGACGAGCCCAGCATTGGTGCCTCTGTTGCCAGCACCTCTCTCCAGCATGTCTTAACTTTGGTGCAAAGACTATGCCTTGCATTTTCTTGGAGTTCATGTCTTGACTTCATTTCAATCTTTGCTTCCACGCAGACTGCCTCCCTGTTGCTTTTTCGCACAACCATCTGTTATATGCGTGGGCCCTGCTCCCCTGCTGGGACTTTGCGATCAAGATTTGACAGTGCCGCGGAGGTGCGTTTTCCAGTCCCTCTTTTTTCTGCGATCCCCTCTTTTTCAGAGTTGCATGTTTGCTTGCTGACCGAGTTGCCCTTCTCGCCGCAATAGCTCCCTCCAATTCCCCAGTCGCGAACAGGCACCCGACCAAAGTCCCGGCCGTTTCGTTCAAGAAGTCGCCATTCTCGCACCGTTCGCAATCAGGGCGTTGTTGGGGCTCCAAGCCGGCGCACTCTTAATTCGGGGAACTTGACATAAAAAGGAGTTCGCGCAGGCCGTGATCTTTGGACACAGACACCTCGACGAGCCAGCAGCACTCATCCGAATAGCCTCGGCAACATATATTCGCTCGCGGTCGAGAACCAAGTTGGGACCCGAGCACAGGCAGGCTTTGCGTTCCAGCGAGACTACGGAGATCGATACAATCGCTTGGTCGCCATTCTTCCCCCGGCGTCGGGGCAGATGCGCGACGTCGACAATACTCGACGCTTTATAGAGGACATACTTCCACGCTGTCGCGTCCAGATTACCTAGCCCAATGAATTGAACAACACCAAGGGAGATTTCAATACACGACCCAACTTACTCAAGGCGCATACGTCGGAACCATCAATCGCAAAATGTCCGCCCAGCCATACTATCCGCCACCGAATAGCTATGTCCCGCGCCCGCAGGTTGGCCAACGGCAGACAGTACAATATAATCCTGCAGGGTATAACCCAGCGGCGTATCATCCACAGGCGCCCCCTTCACCTCCCGTCAATGTTCCTACTCAGCCGGCGCATTCTGGATACAACCCAAATGTATACTTGCCCCAACATCCAGTCGGACCACCGGGACGGATGACACCGCAGCCGGTGGTCGGAGCGGGGGGGTATGTGCCGTACGCGAATCTTCAGGGTGTTATCGGCGGGGTCAATAGAAGTGCAGTGTTAGAGCAGAGCGGAGAAGAAGGTCAGTTAATATGAGATAGCCTGGGGGGACAACCATTCAACCTGACCAAACCTGCCAGCTATCCCACGTTGATACCTGTCCTTTCTCCATGTAGCTAAGTCCGCTAACACTGATGCTTGCATGTTCTAGCCCCCCCGCCATACTCGCCCCCACAGCGTCCGTTTAACAGACAGCTGCAACCACCCAACCTTCATGTCCCAGGTGAGTGGCCCCCAAAGGCTGTATATCAGCTGTAACCTGATTTCCATACACATCCCTTGGCATCCACTCACCCGCATAATGTGTAGTCAATGTGCAGAATAACATATTCACACCAATCACACCGAGCAATTCTTATCAACCTCATTCTCAGTCACCTCTAAACACAGCTAATTCAAGACAGGTAGTTCAATCAGTACAACCTGCTCCTCAAGCTCAGCCTCAATCTACTGCCCCCTCGACATATTCTAACGTTCAAGACCAGCGGAGGGTCCCAAATCAGCCTGGGACGTACAATCAGTTGCAGGCCGCACAGCCAACAGCTGCTCAGATACAAGCACCACCGGCGCAGAATGTTCAGTATCCCCCGCCAAGGCATCCGCCCTCGGCCTCGCCGCAGACGTTCACCACAGGCTTGACCTCCCAACGAACAACCGCTGGACCTCCCAGCGCGCCTACAAGGTCTCCTGACAATCTGGAGCCCCCGTCTCCACCAAATCACGTATCGCCTCCGACTGGTGCTGCTCGAGAGCGAGATTCATTGCCACTACGACGAGCCCCTGCCCCTGCAACTTCTGGTAACAACGAATCGGTCATACCAAGCAGACGAGCTACAATGGCCATCCCTCCTCCACCTCCGAATATTCCACCTCCACCAAGTGGGCCACCTCCTGGGCCTTCTATACCCGTGCGGCGGCAGACTATGGATGGAGTGCCGAATCCAGTAGTAGCTCCGGTTCAAGTTACCAGTGTGCCTAGTACCACATCGACCAGTCAAACGCCAACGACGGGTCAAAGTCAACTACTGTCCGGTCTACCCCTACCGCCCCCTCCTAACCGCCCGCCCCCTCAAACGGTTATCCTTCAGCCGGCCCCTATGGGCAAGAAACGCGACAAAGGCAAGGGTGTCAGCAGAAGCGAGAGTTTTTCTGACCAAGGTAGCGAGAGTGGGATCGCAAGCCCGCCGCTATCTGCACCTTACAGTGCCGGGACGCTACCTTTTCGAAGAGGTTCCCCTCCGAGTTCAGTAACTACGCCTCATAGCTCTGCTCTCCCTGGCTCCGCTGGTATCTTGCCCCAGTCAATCATGAGATCCCAGAAATCATCTGGTGACTTAGCATCTGGTGGACTCAGGACCACAACACCGAAAGACGTGCGGTTCATTATACCTGATGACGAGAGCGAGTACGAAAGCACAGATGGTGAATCCCAGAGAAACAGTGCCGTAGAACCAAGTGCTGAATTTGCGGCTGCGGCTGCTCCTACCACCCCGAGGACGCCAGGAACGCCAGGGCGCCCACGTGTCAGCTCTCAGCAAGTCACACCATTCGCGACGATCACCGAGGAGGATGGCAACGACGCTTCCTCAAAAGGGAAGGGCTATATCGGCAGTCGGGCGAGCGAGAAAGAAGCCAAAGCTGTTAGATCCGCCCCTTCTGGTGTGTCAACTAGTGAACAGCGGTTCCATGCGACACAGACTCCACCGTTCTCCCCAGATTCGCAGAAGGAAGACGAAAAGGCCGGGAGCATCAACGGATATATCGGTGGCTCAAAAGCCCAAAGTATCACGCCTCCAATGCAATCGGCACCGATCCCGGATTCAAAAGCAAGCTCATCGCGAGTATTTCCCGATGATGAGCCCGATGACTTGGACCTCCCGCCATTTTACCATGAAGCGATAGAGCGGCACACTGATATGATCCTCACTGAGGCAACAGCATCAACCGATGAAAAGAGACTTAACGTATTTGTTGATTTTGTTCTAGAAGAGGCGCGAATGCGAGGCGAATTATACAACAGTGCACTCGGTATTTTAGGCCCAGGCCTTTCACTGTTTCCAACTGATGATCCTCGGTATATGACGCCCGAGGAACAAGTTGCAGATTTCGAGCGAAGGGAATACGAAAAAAAAATAACCAGTCAGTTCGCCTCCAGCTCGTCGCCCGGAATAAGCTCTTTGAAGCGGAGACAAACAATCAAGGAACAGAAAGCCCGTGCTGGGGAAATACTTGAGGGTCGCCGCTCAAGATCGAATCCCTCTACTCCAAGGGAGGCAAAACGTGCTAGCTGGTTCGAAAATGCGGCTACGGATGCGAATGACAACAGCCCTTCAGTGAGCGAATACGACGCAGAAAGCCCAGCTCAACCAACCGCATCCGCCATTGATATCAGTTTCATAGACATACAGCCAGTCCTCGCCATTGTCCCACCGTACCCTCGGCAGTTTCCAGCAAGCGAAAACTCTCACCCGAGCTTACAGAAGACAAGAAAGGCAATTGCAGATCTGAAAGATTTGAAGGTGATCCATAAACTGAAATTCGACTTTGCAACCTCAGTGCCACGACTTCAGGACGAAAACGCAGCGGAGGCTCGTGCTAGGAAAATAGCACACCAGGACTATATTCAACGGTTGTTCAACGAAGGGCGGGTCACGTATGAACAGATGGACCGGCTTACCGCGGACTTTGAAAAGAAAGAGGGCACAAAGAAGGCAGAGGGACTACAAAACGAGTTTAACCGTTTCGTCAAGGAGGTGGTCTCTCCTAGTCACACAGAACTAATGGACAGGATTGACAAGGCAACTTCTATCATGGAGGGCATCCAGACGGACATATCCAGCTCTGCCAAGGCAAATATAGGGATTAGAGAAGGACCGGAGCTATTGGAGAAGTTAAACATCATGAGGTCGCTCTTTGAGACTAGGGAGATACTATACAGCGAAATAAATGCTCTCATCGCAGACAGAGACAGCAGATATAAGGAGGTCACAATCGCGCCATTTTTAAACGAAGGCGACACGGAAGAGATTAAGGAGGCCGAGGAGTTCTTCGCGGATGCTGCCCAACAAACACAGGTCACGGCGGATAAGGAGGCCATGGAGCGGGCGAAATCATTCCTAGACAAGGTGGAAAGGGACGTTACCACCGGAGTAGAAAGTGAAGTCTCAAACTTCTGGGATGTGGCGCCTACCCTGACGGAACTGTTGGAGAAAATCCCCAGTGACCTCACGAATTTCCAACCAGTCATACCAGAGTCTGAGTTGTACGCCAACTCGGTTTACAACAAGTTCCCGTTACTTTATCTGAAGAAGAAACTGGATTATGTGGGCAATTCCATATATCAACACACGCAGGCCCAAATGCGACTTTTGGACTTCTCGGTAGAGATTACACTATTGTGGACGAATGCCAAGTGGACACGAGAAGATAGCGAGAGAGTTCTCGCCGGAGAGGAGGAAAGACGAGCTGGCTGGCAGGTTGACAGGCAGAAGAAAGAAGAAGAGGTCAGACAAACAAAGAACTGGGAGGAGAAACTCAAGATTGTCAAGGAGGAGTGGTCTCAGAGCGTTGGAAACAAGCTCTCTGAAATCAAGAAGAGGATATTAGACCGGTTGGCACAGCAAGACGGTTGGTCAAATGAGGTTTGTGTCTCCAGGCCAGGACGTCAATCAGCGTGAGCGAATATATAACTAATACCCGCGTAGTACCTGCAGGACATCTAATCCTAGTCGGTTTCCTTCTTCGGACAGTATGATTTTCTAACGAGTTTCTTTACTATATTCCTTCCTCTCCCTGCACGTAATTTAGCGACATTGGAAATTTTTTTTTTTTCGTCACCGGGCACGAAATAAATCGGACTGGATCAGACCTTCATAGAGATCTTACTGCAGGCTCCGAATTTTAATTCTTCTCTGACATATTTCCATTTTATCCAGCTGGTCATCTCTGCATAGCTTTGATTGGGTATCTGGCCTAAAGATCAATGTCGGGGAGATATCGCGCAGCTCATGTTTGGGCTGTTTGCTGTCACTTGACTGATTCCGATGCGCAGGGTTCCTAGGATCCTTCGCTATCTATTATTTCAAGACTTACATGAGAGTGATTTCTCTCTGCTAATTTTATTATTACTTTAACACTTTGTATATAAAGATTTCGCTTCAAAGTTTGCGTCGAGGAATTATATCGTGGATGGTGAATGAACGGCTTGGCGCAGATAATATATTTAATTTATCCGATTATGCACATGCGGATTTTTTATTTATTTTTTTGGCCCACTCCATCGCTCCGTACTAGTTCAAGTCGGCCGACACCTTGCTGCATTCGAATCTAAACTTAGCGTGGAGATGGCCGATGAGAAGCAATGCAACCCCCAAAGGAAGTGATGACAGAAGAGGGTTTTCTTGTGCATGCGATGGAAATTCGGTTTCTTGCGCGATTTTCGAAACGCCGAAAGAAAAAAAATGAGGAAGACGGGTTTCAGCGCACAGTTAAAGGCGCAGTTTTGCTTTTTGATCTTGAAGACCGAAAGCCAACATCGACAAGGACTCGTCTCCTGCATGGGGTGGAGAGCAGGGTATTGCTTCTCTCGGATGTTCCGAGTTATTCCGATGGAAAATCTAGGACGGCGTCGAGGCTGGTCGGAGATGCAAGTCGCCGCAGACGTACTTTCATGGTGGTTCATCGAGGAGGGCGTGGGAGACACGTGAAATACACACACGAGGGTTTTCTTGCGAACCGCACGAGAGCACAGTTCCCAGCATCTGACTTTTTCGGTGCCCAATGGAGTTGCTGGTGGGTGTTAGTGCACATGCCATCGACCAGTTATCTCCGCGGTGGAGTTCTCTAGCCCCAAAGCTAGGAAATTCCCTCGACTTCCATAGCATCGCTAGCCAGGCATTGCAGCTCTGCTTACAGGCAGCTCGGCGGGGCCGCCAGCGGAGGCACGATTGGAGACATGGCTCTCGAGCTGTCGGCAGAGTCGGCAAGGGCCACGAGATGGCTTTCAGCGATGATTTGGCATCCTGCAGCAAAAGATGAGATGGTTGGCTGGATTGAGATCGGTGGTCGAAGCTTCGGCTGCAGAGCGTGCTGGAGACAGGCAATCGGCCTACTCGGAGGCCCGACTAGTTCTCTTTGGGCTTGGAAGGGCTGTGGTTCTGTCTGACGGATGTAATCGCGGCTGATGAGCTGAGAGAGGGACTGTTCGATGGGCGTCGTCGCCGTGGTTGTTGTCGTGTCGTCGTCGCCGTTGTCGTCGGTCGAGCTGGACGGCGAGCGGGGTTGCTTGCTGGCTGCCCCCGCGAAGACTTCTCCTCTTCCTCTTCCTCCTCCTTCTCCTCCTCCTCGGCCTCTACTCCATCTCCACCTTCTCTCTCCCACCTCCTCTGCAATCGCTCTTCCTATTAAACCTCCAATTCCTCGCCTTATCCCCAAAGCTTCGACGGTCACCTCCAAGAGCAGCCAAGCCAGGACTTACCCGTACGTGCATCCACCGTTAGCGTACGCCAACATTAATATCTCAACGCCCACGCCCCCAAAACTCCTCCCACTCGCATTTCACCTCCCCTGCACGGCCGTTCTTCACCTCGAAATTTGTCGGGATCTCTCCAAGCGGCCTCGCATTCCAGGACGACGAAAAAGCAACTGCTGACCAGTGTTTTCTCCTCCAACCAGTCTTCCGAAACAGGCCTGCAAGGATTCCACACCTTCAACGCGGGCTTTTTCCTTCCTTTTTCCGCC
Source organism: Drechslerella stenobrocha 248 (assembly GCA_000525045.1). NCBI lineage: Eukaryota > Fungi > Ascomycota > Orbiliomycetes > Orbiliales > Orbiliaceae > Drechslerella > Drechslerella stenobrocha. The sequence continues at coordinate 118,720 of KI966432.1, read as the reverse complement.
GCTGCTAGCTCCTCTGTCAACAGTCTCCCAAGGTAAGCAGTGCTGGTGTACCTCCGACCCAACGGAAGCGTTTGGAACCGTGCCCTCGGTCTTCTCGCGTGCAAAGCGACTCACAAGCCTTTCGGAGTAGCTCTCCTTTTTCGGAGCATTACCAAACCCTCAACAGAATTTTCGTCAAATAAGTAGTCCGGGGAAACTGCCCATCCGCCAGCATGTCTCTCCATCTTCCTGCCTCCATTAGTCGGAGCCCATCCGCCCAGGATTTACTCAAGTACAGCAGCGCCGACGCAATCGACGGTATTGCAAGAGTAAGAACACACCGAGATGTGCCCCGAGGACCCTCTCTGCTCGAACAGCTCCTGACCACCGCTTGCCGTTCTGGTAGAACCCGTCCCACGACCACCAGAAGAAGGTCACCGCTTCACTGCCTCAGAATACTGTTCCGAAGAACCCAATCACGTACGCCATCCATCATGTTGCTGACTGATTCCGCTCGCATCTAACTGTGACTCCTTGACTTTGTCGGGCAGCATGTCGACTCGTTTTGATACCTCCTATGAACCCCAGTTGAGGCAGAATCTCCATGTCAGCGGCCTTGTACCCCCAGGTAAGCTGTTGACGGCCTCTTTCTCAATGAATTTAGAAGGAGGTGGCTCACTGACTTGGCCCAGTTGTCGAGTCACACGACATCCAGATCAAGAGATGTCTAAAAGCAATTGCTTCAAAGAAGACCGAGATTGACAAGTACCTCTACTTGTCGCATCTTCGGAATTCGAATTTCAACCTTTTCTACCGCCTCTTAATCGATAACATGAAGGTATGAAGAAATCCCGTGGCGCTGTTGTGTCCATCTTGGTTTAAAATCGGACCGAGATGCAAATATTTAAAGGTATTTTCGTCCCGAGGAAAGAGCTTGATGGAGGCCCCGCCGGCCTTTTTAAGCTAGGTCCTCGGGATGGATGTCGGGCTGAACCCGCATTGACTTCGGTAAAATGGAAGGGGCAACGGGATGGCTGATTGGAAAATTCCGGCATCGTGCAGGATATAACCCCCCTGGTCTACACACCCGTGGTAAGTACCTGCAGGCCAATTCAGCCTATCCCGCATACGTAACTTTCGGCTGGCTGCTAACGCCGGTTCCGTGCAGGTTGGCGAAGCATGCCAGAAATGGAGTCACATTTTTTCCGAACCCGAAGGTACGTCTCCTTTCCGATTCGGCATCCCGTGTTACACGAAATCCCTGCCCATTCGGCCCGAGCCGGCTTCTCCCAACACATCCGGGGTCCCCACAACACCGCACTTGTGACACAGTGCTGAGACTGACCGCCTGTAGGAATGTACCTGTCCTGGAATGATCGCGGCCATCTCGTGGACGTTGTAAACAACTGGCCAGAGAAGGAGGTCGCCATTACGGTCGTTACTGATGGGTCTCGGTATGTCCTTTTCTGCCCTCCCGAATGCCAGTTACTGATTCTTTCCGCTAGCATTTTGGGTCTCGGAGACTTGGGTGTTGGTGGTATTGGTATCTCTATCGGAAAGCTTGCCCTGTATACTGCCTGCGCCGGTATCCATCCCACTAAGACCCTACCTATTGTTATCGACTTGGTATGTCTTCTTCTTCGCAACCTGCACATTTGTCTCTCATGCGCTGACTGTCTTGCAGGGTACAGACAACGAACAGCTCCTTAACGATGAGCTATACTTGGGTCTCAAGATGAAACGTCTGGGCGAAAAGGAGATGATGAAGTTTCTCGATGAGTTGATGATTGCCCTCAAGACCAGGTGGCCTAGCATCATCATCCAGTTCGAGGACTTCAAGAATCCCTTCCCTTCACTAGCCAAATACCAGAACATCTACACTTGTTTCAACGACGATATTCAGGGAACTGGCGCTGTCATTCTCGCAGGTGTCATAAATGCCGTTCGCGAAACCAAGATCCCGCCGCAAGATCAACGTCTTGTCTTCCTCGGGGCAGGCTCCGCTGGCGTCGGCGTTGCTCGTCAGATCATGGAAATGTTCAAGAAAGAGGGAAATCTCTCGGAAGAAGATGCCCGGAAGCTATTTTACCTTGTTGATTCCAAGGGCCTTGTCACCAATGACCGTGGTGATAAGCTCCAAGAGCACAAGGTGATTTTCTCACGCAACGACAACAATGGCCAGCAGTATAAAACCCTTGATGATGTCATTGACTACGTCAAGCCGACTATCTTGATGGGTCTTTCAACGATCGGCGGAGCATTCACAGAAGGCATCATCAAGAAGATGTCAGCATTCAGCGAACGCCCAATCATCTTCCCATTGTCAAACCCGGTGTCTAAGTCCGAATGTACCTTTGAGGAAGCAATGGAGCACACGGACGAAAAGGTGCTATTTGCTTCTGGTAGCCCGTTTCCGAACTACGAAGGAAAGGACGGTAAAATCCACGAACCCGGACAAGGGAACAACATGTATGTCTTTCCGGGAATCGGTATGGGGGCTATTGTCTCTCAGGCAAGCTTGATCAACCAAGACATGATATATGCCTCGGCCGAGTCTCTTGCTGCCTCTTTGACTCCGGAGGAGCGTGCAGATGGACTACTCTACCCCAGGATCAATAGAATCCGTGAGGTTAGCGCGCTAGTTGCGCTTGGTGTCGTTAGAGCTGCTGAGACAAACGTAGGTTCCCTTGAAAACCCAACGATATTGTTTTCGCCATCTAGCCGGGTTTTTGCTAATAATAGGTGCGGATAGCACGTTGCTCGAAACCCCGAGATAGTCGGGATGGATGACGAGACCTTGGTAGAATACATCAAGCAAAAGATGTATGACCCTTCTGCGGTCCCAACCGAAGCAACAGAGACTGAGCCTGATGTACGTTTTTGACTTCCTATTATACTGTGAAAGAGAAAGTGACAGGAAGGCTAACTTTTGTTGTAGATGTGGACTTGGCTCACTTCAAAACTTTCCCTCCCGTGGAGTCACTCGAAGCTGTAGTGGATATACAGTTCACTTTCTCTTAAATTGTCACATGACATAACTTGAAACTTTGCTTTATGACCTGGATCTATCCTTTGGCGCAACTGCTACCCAGACGTGCTTTTCGCCGCTTTAGACACTCGGATATGCTTTATTATACAGCTGATAGCGGGCCTGTTTCTGGTTTCCTTTGTTTGCGGCGGCGGCGATATCTAAAGGTTACTGGCTGCTGCACTCTCCTAACTACGCAAAGTCCCATATCTGCATCCTGACGGAGGGCACGTGGCACTTGATTTTATTACTCTATACACTACTGCATTAAAGCGTTCCTTCTATAAATCTTGACGTATACGTATTGATTTTAATGATCCAAAGGGCAAATTGAATGCGAAGCATATCACAGTCAGAAGTAGTTGAGGTGGATAGGATACATGCACTTTGAGGATTCTTAAGGGTGTTGTGTAGTACCTATGCTACACGACGAGCAAGAGCCGAGTTGTTTCAACCGGCGTCTTCGCAGCGATGTAGCAGTAAGAATGGACAAGGCTTGATATATCAGAGGGCGAGAAAAGGAAAGAGAGGATGCAACCATTAAAGCCAGTCTGCGTTCTTTGCATTCTCCAACTCTTTCAGGTAGGCTTGAAGCTCTTGCATGGCATTGTCGACAGTGGCGGACACCCCCTTGGCGCGATCCTTTTGCCGGATTCTGGCAGTCACCGATGATGCCTCTTCAGTAGAGATTGCGGATGACCATGGGTCTGTAGCGGAGTCCTGGGCGAGGTACGATGCGACGGACGGAGCTAGCTCATAGCGTGGTGAGTGCCGTGGGGTGAAGGCACAGGGTCCGGAGACGGCCGCCAGGCTAGATTCGATTTGCGCGCTGGGGGACTCCTCAAGACGCTTTTTGGAGGCGGGGAGAGAGGAAGACTGTCCAGTCTGGTGGGATGCGTGGTGGGAAGTCGTCGGGGGCTACTCCAAACATCTGTCAGGGGGGAGAGGGGCGCGTATGAGGGCTTTCTAGGGTTGAACTTGCCTCCAACTCCTGGATCTTGAGCTTGCGGCGCCGGTGGCGAATTGCTGGCGAGGTTGGCTTGGCTTTGGTGTTCGAGCTGCAGCCAGCATTGCCTGAGCTGGTGGCGATGAGGGCTGAGTGTTGGGTTTGTTGCATTTTGGGGGCTTTGGGCCTGATCTGCGTGTCCGTGGTTGGCATTTCGATTCCGGCTGCGCGGAGAGCACTGGAGGATGGAGATGATGGGACGGGGACAATGCTACTACGCAAGTCGATGGAGCAGGAAGCATCGACCGCTGTTGGGCCCTGATTGGAGTCTCATCGATGTCTGCCGTGCATGTTTATACGCCGATACTGAACAAAACACCACCCGACGTGCAGATGCTGGAAAGATAAAAAAACTCCTCCTAAAATACACCGGTAAAATGTTGAATATCCATGGCCAGGGCCAAATGCCAGTGCTCGGGAAACACAAACAAAGCAGCAGGAAACAGGGAAGCCAAAGATCACGCTGGTGACGGACGAGTGGGAAGACACTGGATCGCATCGCTGCAGCTCCACAGAAGGCCTGCACGATCTCTATATTACCATACATGGGCCCGTCTATCCGTATTTCTATGTTGAATATCGCCTCAATCTGCCAGGAAAGGCCAAAAGAAAGTAAAGTGAAAATAAAGAATCAAAACTGCGACGCAGCACCGCTGTGTTACCAAGTAGTTGCAAGCAAAAACGCTGCCCAGTCGCTGCTACGAGTCTCCCCAGCCGTCGATGCTGGTGTGGGATTTCCTGAAATGCGGATATGCATTGCTGTCGTGGCAGAGTGAAATCGACGTGGAAAGCGGCGAGATGCGAGGCTACCTCTTGATCAGGTTTAAGAACTCTTCTCTCGTCTTTGCGCTTTGCCTCAACCTTCCGAGCATGCAGCTGGTGGTGGTGACCGCGCCGGACTTTTGCACGCCGCGCATTACCATGCACATGTGGGTGCTCTCCATAACAACAGCCACTCCCTGCGGTTTGAGGATTTCAGAGATTGCGAGAGCGACTTGTTTGGTCAGCCGTTCTTGCACCTGCAGTCTGCGCGAGAACATCTCGGCAATCCGTGCAAGCTTGGAGATACCGATAACCTGGTTCTTGGGGATATAGCCAATGTGCATCTGTGGTAGCAGCTGTGCGTTAGAGTTGATCCGTTTCTGAGCCGTCGGGCATCAAGACTTTAGGGTGGTTACCTTCCCGGTGAAAGGGACTAAGTGGTGCTCGCAGAGGCTGAAGATATCAATGTCCTTGACGATGACTACCAGTCACACAGTTAGCAAGGTCCTTGGAATCAGAAAACAGCGACCCGTTGCCATATATACCGAGCTCATCGTGGTCCTCTGTGAAAACGGCGTTGTTTACAACGTCTCGAAGGTTCTCCTCATAGCCCTTTGTGAAGAAGAGCATTGCCTTTGCGTATCGCTCGGGGGTCGCAAGCAAGCCCTCCCTCGAAGGGTCTTCGCCGATACATTCGAGAAGCGTCTTGACACTAAATGGGCTCGCACGGGCCTTGTTTAGCTCGGGGTTGACAATGGGTGGTGGCGTCTTTTATGAGGGGAACTTACGCCCCAGAGAGCTTTTTTATCCTCACAGCCTTTTCTTCCTCGGTTTCGTCCAACCGCGCTCTCGTACCGATGCCTGGTTTTGCGACTTGTCAGCGAGATGCCACCCGCCACCTGAAGGGGTTGTCAAGGAGCTTACTAGGCCAAGACAGTCCGTCATAGTCGACCGGGGTCGCCAAGCTGAACGGACTTGCGGGTCGAGAGACGGCAGGCGTATGCGCTCCGTAAGCGTTCAGCGCGCTCGACTGGAGCTTTGTAGCATGATGCTGCTGCTGCTGCTGCTGCTGCTGCTGCGCTGTCCCGGTGGCCAGGCCGCTTTTGTAATCCGCTGGCGGGTCAAGGAGAGGGCGCGGATGGAGATGCGGATAGGCGGAAGTGCTTGCAGCTATCGAGCGGAACAGCGGATTGATTTCGAGATGGTGGGGCGGTGGAGCGAGGGGAGGAGGGCTCTGCTGGTTCAGACTGGCAGTAGCCTGATGCTGCGGCCCATCAGGCTCAACCATGGACTGCGGCAGCCCTGCTGCTGCACGGCTGTCTTGCGTCATGTCTAGAAGAGAATCAAAGCTGGCGTGCGGATGAGTGAAGATTTGACTGGCGGTGGACGGGAGTTCCATCGGTCGAGGCGACTGGCGGGCTGGATATATATAGGCGCAGGAGGCGGGGAGCTGTAGATGGTCAGAGTCCCTGGACGGATTGGAGTTAGCACGACAGCCAGACGACCTCTGCCCAGCAGGCCAGGACATGCAACGACACACCTTGCTTGGAGTTACATGATGCTCTGGTCGAATCGGAACCGGCGTGGTCAGTCGTGCGGCCGTTCTGCTCTGCTCTGTGATACCGGCCGTGACACAGGCGGGGAAGTCGGGAGAGGAGAGCACAGGCGGACGGCGATGCGATATCGATGAGATGCGAGATGCCCTCGGCGGCACCGTATTCGCTGGTCGCCCGTCGCATGCAAGAAAAATTTTACGCCAAAGCAAAGACACCGAACTTTAACCGGCGCGAATTAATGGTGGGCCTAACAGATGCTGCAGGGTCCGGCGCCGACTTCGCCTGCTTACATACGCCGGTTGGCTAAGTGCTTGAGTGCTTGAACACTTGAGGACTTGGTCATCGGATAATCGGTTCCGATCCTCTGCTACGTCTTTACATGCACACATATGCAAGGAATGGCTTGGAGTTGGCTTTTCTGGCTACAGAAGGAACAAACGGCTGTACAGGAAGTGCAACAACGGACAGAAGGAGTGTGTATAACATCGCAGGAGCACCGCAGACGGCGCGTTTCAGAAAACTCGGCTGATGGCTGTAAGTAATCTCAGAATTCGTGATACCCAATATTCTTCCCCAGGGGCCCGTTCCAGTCCTCGCGCTCGTAGTAGCGGAAGACGAGGTCGTAACCCTCGAGGTCGTGCACAATCCGATCAATGCGGCGGTAGCCCTTGATCTTGTCCATCTTGTTTGAGCGCTTCAATGCGCCCACATCCTGGAACCGTGGATCAAACAGCGGGCGCGCCTCAAACAGCGTCACGGAGAATTTGCCCGGCTTGAAGATGTCAACAACGTGCTGGATGACATCCGTCGTCTCGCGGCCCGTCTGTGTCCCAGGGACGTTGGTTTCGAAGGACGCGTACGAGCAGTGAGGCTCGGGCGTGACATGGACCGTCCAGTAGTGGATGTCCTTGTCCGTCGGGATGACAGCATTGGCAGAAAAGCCACAGGGCGTGAACAGGTACGAGTCAATGCGGGCCTCCGGGAACTGGGCCTTCGGGTACACATCAACCAGTCCGCACGCCTCGGCGACGACGGTTCCCAAGGCATGGCCTTCCGTCGTCAGCTCCTCGGGACACTCCAGCTCGGGCTCGGAATCCGAGCTTTCGCAATCCCCCAGCCGATTACCATATCTCTCCGATACATATCCCTTGTGCCCGCTGTCACCATTGTTCCTACCAAAGAATTGTTGATGCGCGACCGCACTCGCGTCTTCAAGGTAGAACTGTTTGGCCTGAGTGGGGTCAAGGTCTGTCATCAAGATCTCTAGCGTCTCATCCTCGCCTCTGATGCTGCTTGGAAAAAACATCGTCTTGGTCTCCGTATGGCCACCCCCGTGCTCGATCTCAATGGGAGACGCTGGAGGGGTCAATTGCGCAGTCGGCGAGGTCAGATACAAGTACCAGTGCTCTCCGTTCATCTTGCCGACCATGTAAGCACTTCCTCGGTGGAACATGCTATCAAGGTAGGCAACCTCGTCGTTCCAGCTCCGATGAGGGTGCAATTGCTTGTTCGGAAACATGAACGCCTTGCGCGAGTAGAAGACTCTGTAGGGGTTTGCTGCTGCACATTTCCCCATTTGAGAAGGTGACTGGGTAAACCCCACCTCACGAGCGGCAATTTCAAGCAAGTCTGGGAGGCCTTGCAGCAAGGTTGTAGTCCCGCATGTCTTGAGAATGATCTTGTGCGGAAAGACAAACATGCTGCTCTCACTGAGTAGGTATGCGTCAACATCCTCAGACACAATGATTGACAGAACTTTGCATTTTACAAGATCGAGCATTTCCTTCCATCTGTTCTCGTGGACGGCTTTGAAGCCGCCCGGTCGGCATGTTGAGGGGAGCTCTTCGGCAGAGGCTGCGAACCAAACCTCTAAGAGTTTTTCAGGACCTGGAGAGCAACAACATATCAGCACTGCTTCTCCTAGTATGCACTATATGAAACTTACCCTCGAAAGCATTGGTTGAGTCCAACCCCAGAGTTGCCTCATGATTATATGAGAGATGCGTAGACTCATTATTATAGTTGGAGGGCTCAAATTGGACCATTTCTTACACAACAGTAGAAATTTTAAGAGCTGAGAGCGACGTTAAAGCAGGCAAATGTATTGATTCTTCCTTCTTTTTTTTCTTCCTTTTTTTTTGTTCAGTAGCCTGAGGGTGATTTCTTGATCCGAGATGAATTTGGTTTCAGTGACCTTGGGATAGATAATGCGGTATCTATCTTTGGGGAAAGTTGATTGTGATGGCCTTTGGCAGAGTGTTGTGGCGATTAGGCTGCCCCGTCCTCGCCGTCAAGAAGCCGATATCGTGGGAAAGCGATACCGGTCAAGAGCAGACGAGGAGGTCCTCGTTCAGGTTAAACTGTAATGGTGATTATCAGGAGAGATGGTGATTCTGAGGTTGAACGTTGCACTCGGCAGGTGTTATCTGGGCCTGGATACGCATCTTTGTTAGCTTTGGTTTCCTGGGGAGAAAAGGTTCTGTTCGAGTGGCATACTTGGCGGGCTTTGAGAGGAATCTGAGCAGGTCCTTCGGGCTCATATGAGGCGGACGATTAACGATTGGAACAGGTTGTTGTGAGCCTCACTCAATGTGAATGAAGGCTCGATGAAGTTTTGGCTTTGAAGCCTGTGGAGGAGTTACGGAGGCGAATGGGTCGCCAGAACTGTGAGGCAGAGCTGACCGTTTGACGGGCCAGAGGACGACTCCCACGGGCTTTACGGATCAGATATTTGTTTCTGCTGGAGATTTCTTGGTCAGAGCCGGCTTGGTTGAGACGAAGAGCTAGATGCACTTACGGTAGCAGATGCGTATAATATCTTGGAGGACAGCAATATTGATAATCGATCCACCGACGAAGGGACGCGGAGAATGGGAGGAGGAGAGGGAGGAGAAGGAGGAGAGAAGCTGGGGACAAGACCAACAGCCAACAGCAGCTTTTATTTCGCACTGGGAGGAGGACCCAAGTTGACTCTGGTGTTCCAACAAGCTGAGCTGAACAGACACGGACAGTGATCTAGGCCGAGAGCAAAGACGGTGCGGGAAAAAAGTTTTTTTATATGCGGTATTTTTCCAGGGCGAGGGAGTATAATTCTCCAGGCGCACACGCACACAAACGCTGCCCAGCCAATTCCACCACCCGGCCAAACATCATTCTTCTGCGTCTGTGTTCGATCCAGGTACAGGACGGCCGCGTCGTGGTCATGACGCAGGCCGATGCGTATGCCACGAGGAAACTCTGCGTTTGGCCACCATCGGTCCGAGGACGCCATTGGGCGAAGCCTCAAGATTCAGGACGGGACTGGATCTTTTCGTCCGATGACGGTGCATCGCCCCCTCCCCTCCCCATCAGGTCGCCTCGAGCTGCTCCGCCGAGAGGACGCCCGTTTATGCGCGCAGCCGGCGGGTACAAGGCAGAGTTCTGGCAAGCAGACAAGCCTCCGTCGGCCTGTCACACAAAGCCATGCCGGATGCCTGCACGCATGCATGGCCAGATGCACGAGAGCTCACAAAGGAGTGCTCCAAAAACTGCAAGTCGAGTGCGTTTGAACTGCAGCAAGGCGCCCACGGCCTGCCAATCGGAACCCTCCACTGCATTTAAGCTCACCCTTGTCCTGCACAACGTCCGCCCGCCCATTTCACCACCCAAATATCCCTCGGATGGAACAGGAGAACATCGTGGGGGGTGGCGCGGTGCATCGCAGCATTGTCTGTGGGCCCCCGTCTGGAGCCTATGGTGTTGTCCGGTGCCGCGCAACGCAAGAGACAACGCACAGACGTCGGTATCGATTACCTAAGCTGTGAGACAAACGCGGACTGGAGCCGTCCGCGCTGTGTTGCGTGTCGTCAGCAGCTGTCTGGTTGGCTGGCGGCAGCTTGTTTCTCCTTTTCCTTCCAGTCGACAGCTCCCCGGCATCAGAACCAAGTCACTCGACCTCAATGGGTCGCGCAACCACTCAGCGGACCTCGCGTATGATCGATGGACGATTGGGCAACAAGCTCTCCCTGGGCTGAGACGACACGCCATGGCGACGACGACCCGCATAGCTTCCACTCGCCGCCGCAGCCGCCGCCGCTGGCCTCGAACGGCCAGAGACGCCTGGTGAAGGGTGGCATCGCCAGCAGCTTCCCCGAATTGGAGGTGCAGAGAGACCCCTTTGGCCACGGCTGGGGATTCGGTGGCGATAGCTCTCCCCACGATGCGACTCTGCACCTACCCGCGTGGAAGTTACAGCAATCGGCTCTCGCGCTTGACGATGGCGACATTGTGCCTGCACCCGAGGCCGGCAAATTAAAACCCGAAAGAAACAACTGGGAATATAAAAACGAGTGGGCGAGGAGCGAGGACGACTTGTCCCGACCGCGAAGCCCAAATGTTTGGAACAAAGGCGATGGATGGGGAACCCCAGAGCCTTCACACCCTCCGGAAGCTCGGGAACAGCAAGATGCGCCGAGGCTAGTCGTATCCCATGAGGAGCAAAGCCCGCAGCCACCGCTGGCAACAATAATTGTACCTGCTACCAATGGAGAGCAACCTGGGCCTTTGAAGGACGAATGTCCCTCGGGGACCCTGGACACAGAGCGGAAGGGCCTTGGGACCACGGAGCTAGAAGTGGCTTCTTCTTCTCGAGCTCCATCGTCCCTTGGTGACGACTTTGGAGACTTTGAGGACGAGGACACAGCGGCGGCGGCCCCTGCCGGGTTTAACGAGGAACATCTGGATGGCTGGGCGACTCGAGGTCTGGAACAAAGGAAGCTCGAGATTGAGAATTTCACACTTGGAGATCTAGCCATACTAGACGACCTGTACACAACCAAGCCTTGCTACCTGCCAGCCAGGTCTGATACTTCTGAAATTATCTCGACTACCTCGCAGTACGTGAACCACCGAAAATCCTTGTATAATGGTAACTCAGTCACTAACTTAGGGATCTGAAGGCGAAAAACATGGTACAAGCTCATTCGTAAGGAATCTGCTCGCAACAGCATTCAAGGAGAAGATGTCTTGCGAGTAAGATGGTCAGGTTCAGTGACCCAACAGAAAGTTCACAACATCGTCAAGCGCTGGATCTCGGAGGACCGTATAAACGGTCTCACGGTTCTTGGGAGAAGTGGTGGCGGAACTTTCGATTGGAATTCAAGTCCTCCTCCTAGCGTGGGATCCAACCCCCTGAGTCCAGCACTGTCCGGCTTCAAATCCCCAAAGCTTGGCCTCGAATCAACAAAACGGTCATCTACAGTTTTAGCATCGCCTACCACGCCCCGGTCACCAGCTTTCAGTTTGAATTCAACCCAAAGCCCTCAGATCGCGACCTTTGGGTGGACGAGCGCTGCCACCTCAACTAACCCTAAGGACCCGACTCGGAACCCCAATATCACGAATAGGAACATTGCCGACTTTAGCAGTATCTCGGCATCCTCCCTCCAAACAAGCAAAGCTAGCAAACCAGTTTCACGGCACACATCAAGTAGCTCTGTGGATCTGCCACGTGCCAAGACCGTTCCCGGGTCGGGCCGCCCAATATCGCTGCTCGTTGACTCGGGTTCAAGGAGCTTGTTTGGGGAACTGGCAGCAATGAAATCGCCTCCTGTTACCCAGTCCCCGGAGCCTGTTACAAGAACAGGCCTCAGAGCTGAATTTTCCAATACCCATAATAACGCAGCTTTGAAGCAATCAGAGACCCCCATGAATGCTTCTTTTGATGATGATTTTGGCGATTTCGAAGGGCCTGGTATTCAATCCCCGTCGCCGCCGCCGGATTCGTCACACAAGCTTTCCGGTGTTGTACCTCAAGCTGTCCCACTGTCTGTTCAGCCAGGGGTTATATCACCAGCATTGGCAACAGCGGATTCAATTATACCCCTGGAGGGTCACAGGCCAAGCCCTCCCCTGCCTGGACTAACAGTTAGGTCTTCATTTGATATAGTGTCGAAATCACTTAATGATAACCGGGGTGTTCCCCCTGGTAATAGCCTACCTACCTTACAGAGCACATCAAAGACGACGTCACAATCGACGAACGATCCCTGGGATTCGTTTGATATCTTTGATGCCCCAAAGCAAGCACAACCAACTATACCACAAGCTGCGGCTAGGTCTAACTCGTCGCCTCCTGCTCATGGCCCTCGTCAACAAATACCAGGGCAACCTAACGATAAACCTCCGGTTTCTACGGAATCCAAACGCCCGGCGCTTCCGGTGTTGGTTCCTAGGCCAATAAGCCTATCCCGGGAAACAATCAAACCTGTTGATAACAGTGGCGACTTCGATGATTGGGGTGATATGGTTGATACGGCTTCCTCAGACCAAAAGGTGGACTGGGTACCATCGCAAACTCCCAAGCTCTCAGTCTCGAGCGAACCCGAGGCACAAGTTCGACGTCGTTCCTGGACGCTTGACATGTTTGGCTCTCCAGAGGAAAACATCACAAGCGCAAACCCGGTGGAACTCCTGGATAAACCCAAACCTCCTCCTACGAGACGGATCCCGTCGCCCATCTCAGTGAATAGAGTCAACAACATGCCAACAATTCCTGCTACCCCTTCCCCTGGTGCGACCAGCCTCTTCTCACCCGGTGTTCTGGTTCCACAGCGTGTCCCGACACCCACAACGACCTCCCACCCGTCATCCGCTCGCAGTTCAGTCGACTTGTCTAGGCAGAATTCTACGGCTGTGCGCAACGGGTCGTTCGCTTCTTTGAACTCGTTGAGTTCGCTGAGCATCAGGAACGAGGGAACATCGGCCAATAACAGACAGGCACCCCTGCCGGTGCTACAAACACAACCGACGAGACCGTCTCCGTCGCCGCAGCCAAGCATTTCGTCGCCATTATCCACGGAGTGGGACGACGCCGACTTTGGATTCTTCGACGCGGTGCCAAAGTCTAAGGAAAAGAATGCTGGTGTGACAATAGCGGCCGATGTAGCATCTTCTGGTCGTAGATCCGCTGGATCCGTTGGCAGCATACCAAATCAGCGCGCTGGCGGAAAGATGGGACACGCCGCGAGTAAAAGCGTGACAATAGCACCGATCGTAGGCAAAAAGGATGAGGATGCCATGTTTGATGAAATCATCGGCTTACTACCGGATTTGGGATACATGTTGAAGTGAAGACACCTTACTCTTTCCCGCCCGTTTTTACAACGTTATTTATTGGGCAGTGTATGTATTCAGTTATCAATTTTGTTGTTCAAATATTTGGCCAAAAGCAGGGTTGACGGTTACCAAGGAATCAAGACGTGTTTTGAGCAAATCGATAGACATCATATTCACGAATCCTTTGAGTTTCAAGTTTTACGATATTACTTTTGTCTAAACATATATAACGTATTTATCTATTGAATAAAGATTTGATCCCTTCAGATTTTTCGCTATATACACAGTGCTGGGCCTAGCGGCCTAGCATGTTCGCCATACATACTGTACAATTAGTTAAAACTAACGTCACGGATAGGGTTCTGCTACTTGTAGGAGTATCCGTGGGTCTCCCAAATTCCATATATATCTGGAATCACAGAATCACCTTCTTCCAGCCCTCCTTTTAGCTTCGTCCATCTCCTTCGCCTTCTTCTCGTACTCTTTGTACCTCGCCTCTTCTTTGCGCTTGTTGAGCGAGTCTTTAATCCCCGATGTGAGACCGCCCTTGGACCCAAGAGCCATAGACATCATACCATTACCAGAGGATTGTTGAGAGAGCTTCTCCTGTTGTGCCCTAATGATGTTCTGGTCTGCTTCGATTTTGGCGAGAGCGTCACCGGATAGATTATTCTGGCGGAGTGGGACGGCGAGTTCGGTAGGTTGACCCAGAGGGTAGATTTTCAACCGGGCACGGATAGTGTTATCACGGAGGGCGAAAGCCTGGATGAACGACAACACGGCAGAGGCGGCGAAGTAGAGCGTCAATATCTAGTAAAGTGTACTCATGTCAGTACGGAGTCACCAAGTGCTCAAGTATGGGACGGGCCGTGGAACATAGATATCGAGATGAGTGTGAGGGTGGGGTACACATCTGGATGCGCTACAAGGATCAGCGGTTTACGTACGGAAGGCATCGTAGCTGTGACCGCAAGACTGAGCCCTGGTAGAATATATGAAATGTATTTCATAGTTTTCCCGCTGCTTGCTGATGGCAAGTCTACTGCACCAAGCCTGAGACTGGCGTGCATAAGGGCAGCGGAGAGGACGGGCAATATGAAGTACGGATCTGCGCTAGTCAAGTCGGTAAACCACAGGATACCCGCGTGCTCGAGCCCAGGGACAGGGAGATAAGCTATTTGGCGGAGGATGAAGAAGCTGCCGAACTGGAAGGGCACTTGTATGAGTGTCGCGAACGAGACCAATGGGTTGATACCAGCCCTTTTGTATACTGCAAAGAGCTCTGCGCGAATTTGCTGTTGGGCCATCAAGTCTTGGTTCAACAAAGCTGCTCGCTGGCGTTCGACAAACGGTATAATGTGAGGTTGCACCGCTTTGATGCGGGCGCCGTTGTCGGAGACACGCATGAAGACTGGGAGGAACGCAAGACGGAGGGCAACTGCGGTGAGAACGGTGGTGGCCCACCAAGGCGCGCCGCTGAAAACATGGATGCCCTCCACGACGGCCTGCATCATGGTTGTAGGGCCCCATCCGTTGTCCAGACCCAGTGCATAGAGGTATCCCATGGTGTCAGGTGGGTATGCAATGGTGGTTTGTAGCTCGGGGACTGAAGGAAGCCATCTGTCGACGATTGAGGACGAGTGCTCCGTCGCCTGGGCTTTTATATCCACAAAATCGGCGAACGAGTCCGAGGGAGTATCGGGCGGTGTGGTAGCGTCCGTCGATGCATAGCGCACCGACGGTACAGCGGATATTCTGAGGCCATTGTGGAATCGCGGCGACGTGTATATGCCTGTCCAAGACGGCCGTTGCGGACTGCGATGTGCTCCGGATGGAGTTTGGGAGAGGTGCGAGAACTGTCACACGTTAGCATGGTTGTTCGTGCCTGTGCAATACGAGCGATTCGAGTGAGATACCTGCCTGGGACTCGAGAACGGTCCCGAGCCTATCCGTGAGGGCGCCCAAGGGGGCCGGCCTTGCAGTGGGCGACGGGCAGCTCTCGACAGCTGCAGCATTGGGCGACGGTGGTGGGTGATGATGATGTTCGATTTGTGGTTGTCGTTACGGCTTTGTTTTTTGGTTGTCGTTACGGCTTTTTTTTTTTTTTTTTTTTTATATTTTTTGTCGAAGCGGCGAGAAACACGCGCTGGGAACAACAACGGCAAGTGGGCGTTTTGGCTACGGCTTTCTTTGAGAATGCCAGTGGTTTTGGATAGTCAAGTGGGATATATTAAAACATCAACAGCCGCCAAATCTATGGTAAACTCCCCGAAACGCCCTTGCAATGCAGTCAACTCCAAGCAGAAGGTATGGGCTCCTGGTGGGCATCGGGAGCTCTCATTTGAACAATCTCCCACCCATCCCTCCAACCACGGTCCTCCTGTTGCCGTTCTCCATTGCAGCAACATGATCGCCTGCTGTCTTTCCATTCTCTAGCCTCCATCTCCTCGCTGCCTCCCGGATATGCTCAGGCAGCAGCGGTGCGCCAGGCTTGTCGTCTCCCCAGGCCTTCTGAATCTCCCTTGCTCTCTCAACCATCTCACCAGCAAATATCTTTGAGAAGCCACCGATCGCGGATGCGACATTGGCACTGATAGATTGGCCAAGAACCAAGTTAGCTACCTTCTTGACAGCAGATTTCTGTAGTGTTCCACGGCGGTAGGCTTCGTATCGGGCCATCTGGTCAGAGTCAAAGTGGTCCATCAGAATGCTAGAAATAGTCAGCGATGCGCCTGGAGATGTAGCTTCTGCTGGCGGGAATTTACTTCAATCGGCGTTGCTCCTCCTCCTTCTGTTCTTCCAACTCTTCCATGTCACCGACCCTCATGATGGTCAGGAGGTCGTCCCCGATGTCTTCGTCGCTAGCGTCGCCATCGTCATCACCTCGCTTCCCACCTGTTGCGGCGCCCCCAGAGTCGTCTTTGCTTCCACCCGGCGGCGGGGCCAACGCCCGGTCAACGCTGTTCCCGCGGGTGAAGCTCGTGGTCGCGTTAGAGGTGACGCTGGCGCTCCTCCCACGTCGGGCTGCAGCCTCGGCGTTCTCGGGTGGGAACGACGTCTGCCGCAGCGGATGCGATTTGGAGGCCGTGGCCTGGATGGACGTCTTGCGCGAGAGGGGCGGCGTGCCACCAGAGACCTTGGACTTCTTGGTGGACGGCCCTCCAGGGGTCGACGTGCCAGACGTGGCCGGGTTGGCGGATATGCGACGCTTGTTCTGCGGCATAGAGATGGAGCCGCTGGCCGGGGGCGAGGCGCCGGCGTGGACATCGCGGTCGTGGTGTATCGGAGGTCGTGGCGCGGGTGCGCGTCTGAGGTGGATGGCAGGCAGGTGGCGGCAGAGTGACCGCATCGACTTGTGGTTTGCCCCCAACCAGGTTATTTAGCCTTAGTGGTCAACAACCCGGGGAGTCCAACCACTCCTCTTCTTCTTCTTCATCACCACCACCACCGTTCTCGCCACAGTTGCTACAACGTAGACCGATATCGACCCCGCTGCTGTGCAATCGTCTCGCGAATGCATTGGCGGCCAGCTGCCCTGCCTGCGCCATGTCCAACGACAACGACAAGTCAAGTCAAGCTCCGCCTCCAGAGAAGCCCTCGGAACCCCGCCGACAGGAACCCGCGCAAGACCTCTTCTCCACCGTCCGCCGATTCGCCGACGAGCACATCTCCGCCGCGCTCCACTCGGTTTTTGGGATCCCAAGCATCCTCCAGACCCCGGCAAACTCGAATTGGATTGTCGAAGATGGTGACCGGAACCCTTTTGACGATGTGAACCGGAGAGAAGGAACGGATAGCTCGAACCGCGATGATGATAATGCTGGCGACAACAAGCCAGGAAACAACGAGCCCGGAGCATCGGGATACGGCGGATCTTCTGGCAGCTCAGGCCAGCAAGGCTCCTCCCCGTCGTCCAGCCCGTCGTCATCGGATCGGAAACGGGATGACAACAGCGACGACCTTCTCCTACCGAGGTCGTTGATGCCGCCAATGATATTATTGCCACAGCTTCTTGTATCCTTGGGGATACAATCTGCCGATATTTTGGAACGTAACCTTGGAAGTCACGTTGAGGGATTGGAACGGCTTATCGCAGAGGAATCAGCCCGACAGAAGGAGATCGCTGCGTCGAAACACCGACCTGGATTCAGTTCGTTCCAGAAGGAGTTTCAAAGGCTCTTTGAGCTCGAAGCTGCCTCTCTGAAGAAAGCGGCTTCAACCCAGAATGAGGAGGATGCCCCTGGTTTACAAGCTATCGTCATCAAGGGCGTACAAGCTGGCGATGAGCCAAGGTTCACGATTACTAGAATCTCGAATAAACCATCGACATCATCACCACTACCTCAGCACCAACAGCGGTCGTCGTTCTGGAGGGAGCTGTTTGGCGAAGATATGTACGGGTCACAGCGCACACATCCGCTGTTCACCAGTCTTTTTGACGAGTTCCTTCCTGATGGGTCCTATGCACGACGCCGGCAACCTCCGAGCGCGATTGGCGGGTGGCGATTTCCCAATCAGTCGGAGATGCCCCCCCTCGCATTTCCGGCGGACCCGTTCGGACAGTTCTTCAAGCTGGTAACTGGGCCGTGGATCAGAACTATGAATGAAAACTGGGACCCTACTTATCAGACTGCAGCAATCAACAACACCAACCAGATAATCACCGAGAAAACAAGTAGTGGTCGGGAAGCCCATGGAGCAGTAGAGGAATCTAACCGCCTGTCGCAGGAGGAACACCTCAGGCTAGCGCAAGAACGCGTGAGGCGCTTAATGAGGTGGCAAGAATTAGAAAAGCTTATGAGGGGCGAAGAAGATGATATTGCCAATCCCATGCCAGAAAAGGATGCTCTAGTGCTGGAAAACGGTTCGACTAAACAAGACGAGGAAGATCAAACAGAACTAGATATGCACAAATTCTTTGTCTCGATCGGCGAGAAAAAGGACGGCCATGAAAACAAAGTGCTCGTCTCACAATCGATGTCAACAACTTCAACAACCGGTGCAGATGGAATCACTCGGGTTAAGAAAGTCCGCGAGAGAAGATACTCGGATGGAACCGTCGAGAGAGAAGAGCACCACGAGGAGACCGCTTCAAGTCAATCACCTCATCCTTTCGCAAACCATTTCAGGATTCTAGATCAGTTGAAGAATCATGAAGGCACCCGTCGTCGTGCCGGGACAAGGAAAGTTATTGAGTTGGAGGGTGAGGAGGGGGAAGAGACCAAAGCCATTGCTGAGCAGACAGAGGACGTGGCAGATGATGAGACGAAAAAGGGAGGATGGGGTAGCTGGATGTGGGCCTCTGGGAAGAAGGATTAAGAATGGCCTGAGCTGGCTAGAACGACGTTGATTTCTCCTGAGTCTTGCTGCTGCGTCGGAAGCACTCGTTTGGCACTGGCTTTTTTTGAAATACTTGCATTGGTGTTTATGGGAAAAAAGGGTTTATTGATTATTTAGCCTTGCTTAAACCGCAGCCTTCGAAGGTCCTCTCTTCGATACACGGATGCTCGGAGGCGCGATAGCAGGGTGAATATCTCCGCTTCGGGTTCTCTGCTCTCTTGAGTTTCCAACCTTTCTTCTCGAACAAGGCCGGCCAGTAGAGATGGTTGTGTATGTATATAATCTAATTTGCTTGTCCTCCCTGAGAAGGCTTGAAGCTTAGGGATGCTTCCGGGAAACCCCGCTGCTACCATGTGCCGTGGAAGAGGCATGTCACTGCACAGATGCTCTGTTGAAAATAAACACCAACAATACATCCTCTTGTGTATTCATTCAGATTTTAAGCTCTCTCAGCGACTATGCTAGCTAGAGGCCTACTCTAGACTCGTCAGATCTTGCATCTCGCCGCCGCTTCTCCGCCGCCTCTCGAACATGTTGTCGAC
Organism: Drechslerella stenobrocha 248; assembly: GCA_000525045.1. Taxonomy (NCBI): domain Eukaryota; kingdom Fungi; phylum Ascomycota; class Orbiliomycetes; order Orbiliales; family Orbiliaceae; genus Drechslerella; species Drechslerella stenobrocha. The sequence goes on along the minus strand of KI966432.1, from coordinate 99,412 downwards.
GACCTCGACGCCGGGAGCTGCGGGGCGCGATCGCCGGGAGAGCGGAAAAACCTATGTAATATTATGACTACATCAGTGTAGGCCCTTTCGAGGGGTAACCGGACCTATCGCAAAGTCGTCGCTTTGCGGGGCGATGGGTATTGGACGGTTAAATATCTGGACATACATTTGTGCCACTCCAGCCGAGCCTGAATGCGATCTCATGGGCGAAGAGTTCGCCGAACCCGAGCATCAAGCCATTGATAAACGGAAGGAATAGATTGATGGCGGCAGAGCGAAGAAGGGAGAGAGCAGTTGGAGGGTTGTAGAGAATTAGCGGCGCCGGAGAGTTCGCCGACGCCGCTGTGGGATGGGCGTCCTGGGGGTTGGAATTGGGCGAGGAGTCTGGGTCGGAAGGCGTGGACAGAACAGCAGATGAAGCCATCGAAGACGGCTGGGGTGGTTGGTCGGAGGGCATTTCAGATGGTCGTCTCGTCCGTATGGTGTCCAGGTCTTCGCGTCCGACGTCTGGATCACAAGGCAGGTCGTTGGAGTCTCGATCTTGCAGCTGTTGTCTTGATAGCTCCGGCTGTTGATTAGTCAGAGCTGCCAAACCGGCGGGTCTTCTCGACGCGTCACTCCCAGCGACACACCACTCTGTGAATCAAGTTATCGCATCTACAACCCTCTACCCTCTATCTATATTTCGCCCAGGAGTATCTAGCCCGCATCTCGTATCCGACATTGTGAAGCATTCTGCTCTGCTGCTCGCCGGCCGTGACATCATTTGGGTTCCCCGCTACCCCGCCATCTTGCCGCCATCACGATAAGCTATCAGACGGCCTCGCCATTTGCTACGGACTACAGAAGTCATGGCAGACCATGATGAAATGGTCGCCCACTTCGTCGAGCTGACTCAGTCTCCGCCAGAAAGCGTTCGTCTGCACCCGTTCCCACGACTGAGGGTATCAGATGGCTAATTAGGTGCCATCTACGTGGTTCTTCAGGCAAGGGCTGTTCTAGAGAGCTCGAACTGGCAGCTGGAAGTAAGCACTTCAGATGAAACCCTCCTTTTCAAGTCCACGGGCATGTCTAGCTAACCGTGCTTCTTCCTCAGGACGCCTTGAACCTCTTTTATGCGGCGCCGGAAGAGGCCAGTGCCGCGCCCTCCAGACCTTCAGCCGGACAACCCCAAGATCTAGACGACGATGACTTCGATGCACCGCAGACGCTACGTAGATCTACTCCCCCGCCTGTTGGGGCATCTGGTGTTGGACGAACGTTAGCTGGGGGCACTGTCGGCGAGCCCTCCGGGTCCTCCTCCTCCGGGCCCTCTCATAGTGCTCCCCCGCCAAAGAAACGTGGAGGGTACGTCCCGATCAAAACCCATCTATATATGTAAATGAATGATCTAATTCGCTGCCTGTAGGCTGGTGACTCTTGGAGATCTGGGACGCGGTGTACCACAAGGACATGGCCACGGCCAGGACGATGACAGCGATGATGACCACGGCCAGGACATGTTTGCCGGGGGCGAGAAGTCGTTAGTATACCGATGGCCTGCTGCTTCTTGGTGACGGGATTTCTGATGTCCAAGTTAGAGGTCTGGCAATCGAAAACCCTTCGCGGCCGGGGAATCATGGCCTAGACAGCGTCCGAAATATCATCAAGCAGGCACAGGAGTATGTCGCATTGACACAGACCCCGCGCTATCTCTTTTGTATCTACCTACTGATTTGAACTGAACAGACACCGCCAAAATCTGCTTGATGAGGACGAAGAGGCTATCCCACGTAATCGGTTCGCAGGTCGTGGCCAGACTCTCGGCTCTGATGACACGCCATCCCAAGTCATAGACGACCCTTACCAGAACGCCCCTCGGTCACTTCCTAAAGTAACAAGAAATATGTACTTTTGGAAAGATGGCTTCTCAGTTGAAGACGGTCCTCTTCTGCGTTATGATGATCCCCAACATCAGGAAACACTTCGAGGGATAGAAGCCGGTCGTGCCCCGTTGCACCTTATGAATGTTGAACCGGGCCAGTCCACAGACGTCAACGTTCACCGAAGGATGGAGGAGGCCTATGTGCCTCCCAAAGCGAAGTTTGTGCCATTCTTTGGGTCTGGGCAGAGATTGGGTGCTCCAACACCAGGCTTTGATAGCACCACTGCTTCATCTTCGCGTTCTGCTCCAGTTGCCCCTGCTCCAGTTGCCCCTGCTACAGTTGCTCCCACGCAGCCTGCTCCCCAAACAGTCATCGTGGATTCGACACAACCGACCGCGGCCTTACAGATTCGTCTTGGAGATGGAACCCGGCTCGTCAGTAGATTCAATCATACGCACACTCTCGCTGAAGTATACGCCTTTGTCAACGCTGCGAACACCGCCAGCCGCTCGAGGAGCTACGTGCTGCAAACTGGGTTCCCACCGAAGGAGCTAAATGAGATGGGGCAAAGCTTGAAAGATGCCGGACTATTAAACGCAGTGGTTGTGCAAAAGTGGAAGTGAATCGGTATACTTAGCATATCGGCTCACTGGTGTTTTTAGATACTTGGCATAAGAAGGGTATCGTATTAGTCCGTGTGGAATGGGGATCCAATATTCACGTAGCCACCTCTACTATCCGCCCAGAAGGGGGGTTCAATGCGCCTCTAGGCAAGGCTACACACGAACCGTAAGGCGGAGAATCATAGGGAGCACCTAGATACTTTGCTTATAAAATATATCCTACATGCACAAGCAGATGTGGCAACTACTACTAACGGAATTTGGGGATTTGCCAGCACGGTTGTGAAGGCTCAGGTCCGGAGTTATCCAACCAGTGAACAAAGTAGATTACTGTGCTATGCCGGCTATTGCGTATATAACTGGAGGGCAACAACGATCCAGCACTGGGGCTAGAGTTACAAGTGCGTTTGATCGAGGCGAGAGTACTGCAAGTTAAAACGCCGTCGCAATAATTCTAATAATACATACATGGAGTTATCCGCCAAAGTCTCCCGCTCTCTTTGGACAAAAGTACGAAGTTGATATTGCGGCATTCCGTTTTGGCTATTGAAGCTCCTCCTCTGCGATTTCTTCATCGTCTCTGCTAACGATGGTGCCTGCGACCTTCCAGACCTGTAACAGGTTGTCTTCGGCGGCCGAGGCCATAACCCATGGGTCGTTCAGGTTCCATGAAAAGTCAGAAACGCGGTTTGTGTGTCCACCGTGCATGAATAAGCTATATGGGGAGGCGGGGTTAGCATTTATGAATAAATAACTCGCAACGTAGGGCGCTAAGAATAAGGGTTCAGGAAGAGGGGAACGCACAGCTCTGGCGGTCCATCTTCTTGGTCTTCTGGAGTCTGCTCTTCCCCGATCTTGGTCAGGTCCCAGAATATTATCCTGCGGTCCGTGCTGCTGCTAGCGAGAATGGGCTCCTCGTGTGGATGCCACTGTAGATTTAGAACATCGCCTTGATGTCCCTCTAGGCTGTGCAGTTTGTACTTGAAGTTCCTAAGATCCCACAAGGCGACAGTTTTGTCAGCAGAGCCGGAGGCGACGATGTATTCGCTAGCCGGGTGGAATGCGAGTGTGTTGACGGCATCATTATGGGCCACAACCGAGCAGTTGGACTTGTCGCCAGTGCGTGTGTCTGTGAGCTTGATTGTCAAGTCGTCCGAGGCCGAACCAAATAGAGATTGGTGGATAGGGTGCCAGCGTACGTCGTTAACGATGGCCTGGTGGATTGTGTAGGTTTGGGTCGGCCTGAGAGTAGAGTTAGCACGGGAGTAGCCGTTCAAATCCCATTGGCAGATTGTTGTGTCCTCAGAGCCGGTGAGAAGACAACCGTCAATCCTGGGGCTCCAGTCAAGGCCGTAACTAAACCCATATGGTTGATGGTCAGTTTAGCTTGGGGCTGGTTATCGGGGTGTAAGATCGGGATATCTCAGGGCCGCACCCTTCTTTGCTATGGCCAGTAAGCTGGATTTGTGGCTTGAATTTGCTCCCCTCAAGTTCATGTTTAGTGCGATCGAAAACGTAGACGGCGCCAGAAACAGACATCGTTGCAATTAGGTCTGGTTTCTGTGGTGAATATCGGGCCTTGTTGACTTCTCCTTCATGCACAATTTTCTGCTTGATCGTGAACCGGGTCTCGTCGCCGCCGTTGTAGCCACCAATCTCCTCGCGGGTTTCGTCATAGTCGCGTGGATCAATATCCACCGTTGGTTTCGGGAGCTGGACTTCAGCAATCTGCAAAAAGTTTTGGCGCTCTCCAGACGTGTGGGTACCGATAAGGAGGCGGTGTGTAGCGAAGTTTTTCCCTTCGTGTCTAGAGAGGTTGAATATGTTATGCCTTGATGCCAGATTGGAGCTGCTAGGGACGAGGAGTGTCGTACTCTTGTTTATCAGGGAACCATTGGGTGGTCAGAGTCGGCCATTCTAGAGCGGTGCTGCGTCCTGTCAGCGATACCAAGCATGCTCCGGCGGGATGGTGGCCGCCTACCTCAGTATCAAGTCGTAGAGGAACGGCGCATTCTTCTTCCACGTCTTATATTCTGCAATCGTGGGTCAGAAGGGCTTCTCGTCTATCTACGGAGTAACGAGCATGCCTTCGTTGATCAACTTTTCTGCTATGACCTGCTCTTCGGCGCTGGCGACGTCGGCCTCGACTAGGTCCAGTTAGCTTGTCGCCCCGTATAGCTCCGGCTGCCTGAGGACTTGCCTTCCTCTTCGTCGATGATGTCTTCATTATCCGATCGCGGCATCTTGGACTGCGGTTGTGGTGGGCGGAGAGGAGTGCGAGCGTGTGTGTCGAGCGCTAGGTAGTGATGTGTGGAGGGCAAGGTGGTGGAGGAGCGACAGTCGCGTTCAAAGTTCCCAGTCGCGCAAAGGTGCAGATGTGTCCCCGGGCCAGCTGGTGGCCCCGGGGCCGACTCCGGGGGGATCTTGATAGTGGGGAGGCGGTGCCCGGGGACCTCCCCGGACAGTTGCTGTGCGTCGATGCTACCTCTGATTCATCTTCAACATCACCTTGCTTCTTCCCCTTCCTTCCCTCATTTCACCTCTCCTTCCTCCCTCAGCCAAGCTTCGCGATAACAAGCACATCCGTAGACGAGTACGTTCCCCCATAGCCCCACAGCCAGCTATGGCCCTCGTATCCACCGCCCAGCTGTTTCCCGTTTCTTGGGGCAAGAGTGGCAGACTGTGCGTGGGTGGAATTTGTAGTGTCCGTCAGCTGACCCACATGGCCACAGCAAACTTCCGAAGTCTGCCCTACTCTTGCGATTATCGACACGACCGATTTACTAGGCAGTAGCAATAGTCGGCCCGATCGACAAGGCCTAGCAACGCAGCTATGGGTGTTCCAAAGTTCTTCAGATGGATGTCCGAGAGGTATGCACGCGACATTGGCTCAATGGTGCGCGTCGGTCAACTGTTGCTGACACTGCGGTGCTGTAGATATCCAGCTATCTCGCAATTAATCGCAGAGAATCGGATACCGGAGTTTGATGCGCTATACCTCGATATGAATGGCATCATTCACAACTGCACACACAAGGACTCGGACAGTCCCACTTTCAGAATGACAGAAGAAAAGATGTTCATCGCCATCTTCAATTATATAGAACATTTGTTCGGCAAGATCAAGCCCAAGAAACTGTTTTTTATGGCCATCGATGGCGTCGCCCCCCGAGCAAAGATGAACCAGCAAAGAGCCAGACGTTTTAGAACGGCCCTGGACAACGAGAAGGCATACCAGAAGGCGCTGAGGGATGGCGTGGAGATGCCGAAGGAGGATCCCTTTGATAGCAACTGCATTACCCCTGGCACGGTCTTTATGGCCAAGCTGTCCCATCAACTCAAATACTTCGTCAACAAGAAGGTCTCGGAAGACGTGGACTGGCAGGGGGTGGAAATCATCCTGTCCGGTCACGAAGTCCCCGGCGAGGGTGAACACAAGATCATGGAATATATCAGGTTGGCGAAAGCTCAGCCTAGCTATGACCCTAATCTTCGTCACTGTCTCTACGGGTTGGACGCCGACCTGATCATGTTGGGTTTGCTCAGTCATGACCCTCATTTCTGTCTGTTGCGGGAAGAAGTTACATTCGGTCGCAGCAACCAAAAAAAGTCCAAAGAGCTGGAGCACCAAAACTTCTACCTCATGCACCTTAGTATCGTGCGTGAATATCTGGAACTAGAGTTCCAAGAGCTGAAAAAACCAGGGCTATTATCCTTCCCCTACGACTTCGAGCGTGTTTTGGACGATTTTATTTTGCTAGCTTTTTTTGTGGGGAATGACTTTTTACCCCATCTCCCCGGTCTACACATCAACGAGGGCGCTTTGTCCCTCATGTTTAGGATTTACAAGAGTGTCTTACCCAGAGCAACGGGTTATATTAACAATCATGGGCAGGTTAATCTCGCATCATTGGAGCTGGTGCTCAATGAAATGGAAGAATTCGAGGGAAAGGTTTTCCAAGCAGAAAGTGCCGATGCGAATTGGCTTAAAGGGAAACAAATGAAAGAGCTGGAGGCTGCAACAAAGCCGACCAAGTCTGGCAAGGTCGTCATGACGTCCTTCCAAAAAGGGCTGTATAACCAAATCCGACTATTCGTCGAGGGCAGAAGAAACGAGGGGAGTCCCAAGGCGTACGATCTTCCGAAAGATCTCAAGGCTGCAGACAGAAAGTTTGTCGAAGGCCTTGCCCAGAGCCTGAGGTTACAACATGCAACCGTCCAGGATGAAAATGGCGACAAGTTTCCGAGGGTGTCCTTCTACCCTTCTTTGAGTGGTGACAGTGACGATGAGTTCGAGGACGAGGGGGATGCCGCCTTGCAACGCATTTTCAAGGCGTTTGAGAAGGCATCGATAGTGGACATCAGCGCCGATGATGCAAAAGCACAAATGGAGCTCCTCTATCAAGAAAAGTTTAATAACTGGAAAGACAGTTACTACAAGGTATTTTTCATTGTGTGTATCAGAACTATAATAATCGCAACTGCTAAAATATATGGCAGTCTAAATTTGGATGGGGTTTGGAAGATGAAGAAGATCTGAAAAAATTGACTGGGAACTATATTCAAGGTATCCAGTGGGTTCTTTTCTACTACTATCGAGGCGTTGCCTCCTGGGGATGGTTCTTCCGCTACCATTACGCACCCAAAATTTCCGGTATGTGTATGCATCTACATCTTGACTGGGCACCAACGATCTAACAACAGGGTTAGATGTAAAGAAGGGGCTAGGCACAGACCTAAACTTTAAACTGGGTTCACCTTTCCGCCCGTTTGAGCAGCTCATGGGTGTACTCCCAGATCGCAGCAAGAAGATCGTACCCGAGCCGTACCACGTAAGTGTGATTACCAAACCGTTGCCAATCTGTAGTCTAATAGACTTTAGGAACTCATGATGAGCCCAGACTCCCCCATAATCGACTTCTATCCTCGTGATTTTGAGCTCGATATGAATGGCAAAAAGCAAGACTGGGAAGCCGTGGTAAAAATCCCATTTATCGAAGAAGATCGTCTGCTAGCTGCCATGAAAACAAAAGAGTGCCTTCTGACACCAGATGAAGTCAGCCGAAACGACTTTGGGACTACTCTGAAGTTTACCTTCTCCGAGTCAGCAGACTTTTCGTACCCTTCGTCAATGGAGGGTAGCTTCCCAGACCTTGTGCATTGTCACTGCATTACAAATGTGTTTGAATTGCCGACTCTCGATGGTGGCTTGAATCTGAATCAGGGATTATGCAAAGGAGTCAGGCTGGGTTCAAATGCTCTGGCCGGATTCCCAAGTCTAAAATCTTTAGACCATACAGGCCAACTTCTCTTCCATAGCGTGAATGTCTTCCAACAAGACAGCAAGAACGAGAGTATGGTTATCACTCTTATACAACCAACACCTAGCCCTACTGTAGAGGCTATTGCTACGAACAGGATAAATCAGCGGGTGTACATTGGCTATCCGTTTCTTCAAGAGGTTAAAGTGATAGCCGTATCCGACGAGCTGTTCACTTACACACTTGATGCCAGAAATCAAGTCATACGAACCCCTCATAGCGACAGGGAACGTGACTCTTGGAGGACGAGAGCTGATAGAATTGAACAGACCTACAGCAAGAGGATGGGCACAATAACCGGTGGGGTGGATGTTATACTCCACGTAGCCCACCTTAAAGGCCTACTCCGAACCGATGAGGGCGCAATGATCAAGGACTTCGGGAACATTCCTGGTCAGGATACTGAATATGCTGCCCAGACTGCGATTGAGCCAAGCAAAGTTTCGGAAGACGAAAGATTCATTGAGAAGGAAGCCGTCGACATGACTTTGGAGTTTCCCATCGGTTCCAGGTGCTTCTTTTTGGGGGACTATAACTACGGGCGACCTCTCGAGGTCACAGATCATCGCGAGGGCGAGAAAGCAGACATCTGGATTTCGGTTCAGGCAAGTTTACAAAGATGGCCATCGTCGAGGCGTATCGTTACTGACTGTTGCTTTAGAAAGGAAAAGAACCGGACTTCGGTCAACGGGTAGCTCATCTCATCGAACAGTCTCACCAATATGTACCGTCTTATGCGGTAGCACGCAGCCTCAAGCTGTCCAGCCTCATACTCAGCAGAATCACGTCTAGCTTCCAAGTCCAAGTGGAAGACCAAAGACAGAATTTGGGGTTAAACCTCAAATTTGAGGGGAAAAAGCTCAAGGTTCTTGGTTATTCCCGGAAAGTAGCTTCTGGATGGGAATTTAGCCAACAAGCAATTGACCTAATCCGCGAGTATATGACAAAATTTCCGGATTTCTTCCGAGGGATCGAGAGAGAGCCTACCGCCGACATTTATATCGCTGAGGACTTTTACGGACCAAATAATGCAAAGGGAAAGATCAAGGAAATACAACAGTGGTTGAAAGAAATCGAAGCCAAGAGTTTTGAAAAAGTACCTCTTGAGGCTGAACAGCTAGACGCAGAGGCTGTCGGTATCATTCAACGCGAAGCAGACAAGTATGTCCAGTCTCTCGGCAACAATCTGGAAGCCAAACAAATCCGTGGCGTCCCTCGTAGAGCTCTTCTCAAGCCCTCTGATGCCGAGCATCGCTTGCAAAACCAAAGATTTGCTCTTGGGGACCGAATAGTTTACGTACAGGAATCTGGAAAGGTTCCAATTGCGACGAAAGGGACGACCGTTGGTATTACTAAGACCGCACGAACGACCCTGCTTGATGTGGTCTTTGATGTTTCTTTTATGAGTGGAAGCACGCTGGGAGACCGGTGCAGTCCGTTCAGGGGCATGACAGTCCCGTTTTCGTCTGTTCTGAACCTGACAAACAGACAAGTCGTTGCAACTTCCAAGGCGAGCGCCAAATCTGTGGCACCTAACGGCAGCCAGACTGTACTGGGGGTCCAATATATAGCCGCCGCAGCCCCACCGCTTCTGCAGGGTTCGTTCAGCGGTGCAGTAAATGGACGTGGGGACCGTGTTCCACAAAGCGGTGGGAACTCTCCCATGGGGCGGGGCGGCCATCGCGGCAGCTCCAACCAAAATCCTGGAAGCATGCGCGGCAACCTCCAGAGCCGAGGGAGAGGTGCCGGAGGGCGCGGACATATAGACCCCAGCCAGGGCAGCGGAGGTGCTCCGCCGACGCAACCCCAGGCTTTCAACCGAGGTGGTTTCCAGAACGGGCACCAGCCGGTTATCCTTCAGAGACGGCCGCACAGCGGGCCGGGTCATCAACCTCCACGGCAGGTCCAACATGAGCCGCCTCAATCACATCGCGCCGTCCCAACTCCCCCGAATCTCAACCAACACCATCGCGGCAATCGTGGGCGTGGACGGGGAGGCCGAAGCCGAGCAGCTCAGGTCCAACCAGTCGCTGGCCAGTAGAATTGGCTTGTCTGCCGATATATTCGCCCTCGGATGCGCCTTGATCAATAGGGAGCATTATTTATAAAACGCTCCGGTGCGCATACTGTCTGAATGTCTCGCTTCGCCTTCTATCTTATGCCACATGTTCTGAACGTTTCGTTTTGATTTCCACAATTCCTTATGCTGTTATTTGTTTCTCGTACATCGGGTATACCATTCAGGACGCTTCCGTCGGCTTAGCCGGGTCTGACACGCCGATAAACGTCTTGAATGATTCCCTAATACTATTCAATGGGCTGTACATTTCTTTTTTTGTTTTAAAAAATAGACGACTGCGGATGCAGCATCTATCCGTACAGCTTTGGGGGACATAGACTCTTCTTCCCACAAAATACAATGGAATTCCTTTTTCTAGTTGCAATGTGTTTCCTTTTTCTTTAGTCCATGTCTCGAAGCTCGTCCTCACAGCGTTGCCTCTATATATATCAATCGACCATGGGTGGTATTGTGGGCGGTCTGACACGTATCCTGCATCGGGTACTTGGGCGGCATTTGGCAACTGGGCACCGCCTTGTTCGCATCGCGACCTTCTGTGATGTCGTGTATCTTTGGTGGGATAGCATGGTTGAAAGCGAGAGGGCATGCGTGGGAGCTCCTGAGGGCAGGGTGGGTAGAGTTCTTTGAGCTGATAGGTACACCTAGCTGGCGCGTGGGTTCGACGCTTAGGTGACTATGGGAGACCGGAACAGGAATCGCAGAACCTCAGTTAGGGATAGTGTGCAACCGCAAAGCTTTACTCCCATCCTCCCGGCGAACAGCCCAACTGTTTAGCCGCGCCATCTGATTACATTAAATATAGGCGGCTATGTACGATATATTGCCAGGCAGAAAGGTAACTAGAGATGGGAATTACACCGCTGCCCTCGCCTTTTCGCGGGGGAAGATAAAGCTCTTTGTCTCACTACCCTTCGCGCTACCCCACATAAGCACGCCAACGTGTGGCTGCACGTTCCAGGAGAGCTTGAGGGTAGCGTTGCGATGTGCGTAATCGCCGGTGATGTCGTGTATGTTGTACTTTGCCTTTATGTTCTTGTACTGGAGCTTCTTGGAGGGCGCTGAGGCCGGGATGATTTTGTCCCAGATGACAGCTTCGTTTGTTGGCTAGCAAGTGGAAGCCAGAGAGTTCAGCACGCCATGTTTATAGGCACAGGCAACAGGAAGGTCATAAGGGAAAGGTAACGCACGTATCTGTCGCCCCCATAGCTGGTGCTAATCCAGACGAATATTTGCTTCGTATTCCAGTTGTAGAGGGATTCAAAGTCTTTGGGCCGCAATTTAGCTATCTAGAAGCCGGCATCGCGGGAAGAGCAGATTGGCATACCGGCATTCAAGTCGAATTTGATGTTGACGTACTCGTTCGTCCGCGTCGAGTAGTACCCGCCTGACCGTCTCTTGGCCCTAACAAGCCGCCATTGTAAGCTCCACGCGCCCCCTGTTATGTATTCAGCTGGAAGACATACACTGCGATATCATTGACGTTTATCGATGCCGTCGGGTTCATGGGGTATAGGTACGACGTCAGTGCGATGACTGTGGCGAGGGCGAAGCTGACAGTTGTCAGGAAGCCGAACACCTGCTGGAGGCGGACCAGCCTGTACGGATTTCGCGGGACAACGTTAGCGATCGCGGCCGTCATCTGCTCGCGGGCTGAATGTGCCCCTAGCATGCCGCAATGGGTGATGGGTCCGACTTACGAGCTGTGCATCTTGCTTCGGTCTCTGTGTGGTGGGCTGGGCTGGTTGATTCTATATCGACGGGGAGGGCGGCGGCGGGAGAACAGGATGCCGTCAAGTTACTTGTCCTTTCCGTAGCTGCTGCCGCCAAGAGCGTGACATGTGTTGGGTGTTCGAGCCCACAACTTGAACCTGCTCAAAAGGCCTGGCGACGACGGTCACAACTGCAAACGTGCGAGGCGTCAATGTAAAGCAGAAGTCGCAGTACGAAGAGGAGGGCAGTTTGATAGGGGGTATCAAGATGCGATGTTATTTTCTACTACTAACGGGAGACATTAGGCCCTATGTACATTGCCACCCGAAACCGCCAAACCGCCATCGACGCCCCGAACAATGCATGGACTTGGACACTACACAGACAGGGCTCACAGGACAATTTTCTTCTCGCAAACCCAGAAAGAAAAGTAAATAAACGCCAGAGTCGAGCATGATGATGGAGAAGCGCCTTTCTTCTTTTTCCTTGTGACAGGCTTTTTTTTAGTGAGACAATGGGACGAATAAACATTAAGAAAGTTGCAATGTGAAAGCTTTTTTTTTGTCTTTTCCCCTGGTATCTGATACAAAATATTCGTGGTGACGGCAATGATGATGATTAGGAAAAGGCAAAGAAGGGAGGAAACAAGTAAATGATCCAGCTGGGCGCTAGTCGGAGTTCGCCTAGAACTTGAGTACCGCCATGGCTCTGTCAATATCGTCCTCAGCTACCATAACAGTCCCGGCCCTTGCTGTGCTAAGATACGACATATCGACGGGGTCGGTTCGTTCCAGGAACCCGCCAGTCTCCCCACAGAGCCTGCCTGCGACTCCGCAGATAATGCCCGTTGATTCCACAGGTAGGTCTCTCAAGTCCAGCACGATGGGTATCAGTATTTCGTGCTTGTTTCCGAGTAGCGTATCATTGGGGCCAAAAAGGTGGAGCATGTGCCTTTCAAGCAAGAAAGAAGGAGGTTCCGAATCCGTCAATGTGACGGAGAGGAAGTCCGGCTTGTTGATTAGACACTGCACGAGCCCCAAATGCATTGTTTCGTCTGGGGTGAGGTTTGTGCTCCGACGGCCTGCACAAAGCAGGAGCTCGGAGCCCCGGCTAACTTTGGGTACCACTTCGTGCTGCTTTAGTAAGCTGAAGGTGCGCTCTTGGAGTTCGGGTATCGTAATCGTTGGTGGAGGAGTGGGTGGTTGCGATTCGCTAGGGGTACGCTGATGGGTCGTTACGTATGCGTCGACATGCTTCTCAAAGACGAAACCCCGTCGTTGAAGTGCCTTTGTTACGTTGGAGCGATTGCGAGAAGGTACAAGGATATAATCGGAGAAATATGTCGTAATGAAGAAAATCGAGCTGTAGGATGCCGGAGATTAGCGAAATGCAATAGCGCTCAAGAAACGGATGTATTGTGCCTACACTCCAGCCAATGCCAGGGGGCTTGTCAACTCTAATACCCTTTGCCCGGCGTCGAATCCTTCTCCATCAACCTGGATAACGACGTACTCGTCCTCCGATACCACAACTGTCTCCCTGCGTTCAGGCTCCAGTCCATCCAGAATGGGCTGAAAGAGCTTCTGTGCAACTTCATGCGCACAGACCACCGAACACTCGACCGGAGTTATCGAAACGTTGACGAAGACGTTTCCAACATCGGCACTGCTAATGCTGGATCGATATCCGTTCCCTGCACGCGAATAATAACCGTCGTCCTCGTCAACTGTTGACAGGTGCCCGTTTTCGTCCTTGCGAGAGGTCTGAAGTGGAAGAACGAGCTTTAAAATGGGCTGGAGAAAGTGGGGATAGAGGTCGCGAGGTATATGGATGAGGCTAAGCCGACAGTCCTGTGAGAACCGCACCGTAGTTCGTAAGCTATCCATACTGTTGTTTGGAAACGTTGAATCAACGCTGCCATTCATATGCTTCGCTCTCCATTCGACATCCGAGGACGATACCGATGCAGCACCCGCAGAGTTAAAGGAGGATGGAGAGGCGGGCGGAGTCGTTTCATATATGGTTCCATGCAGCGATCTCAGAGAGAGCTTTCTGAGGGACATAAGCGGCCTGCTCATGGGGATAGGCTGGGCTATTGCTCCGTATGCATCGTTGGACGAGCTGGACAGACTGCCTCTGTCACTCCGCGGGTTCCATGGATATGTATCTGGCAAGCGGTTTGGGGAGGACATGGTGTAGTTGAGCAAGGGAAGTCTGAGGATAGGAGACCAATATAGATATATGATAGGCGCTGGGTGCGGGCATGCCAGAGGTGCCAGAGGAGAGAAAACAATGCAGCCTGATTAGGCCGGCTAACGGGGGGATGGAAGAAGATGGTGACGAGGGATAGTAGTGTGGTTATGGAAGAGTATGTCGGGTGCAGAGGGGGTCAAAGCATCTGGTGTGGTTTACTAACAAGAAATCTGATCGACATGTTCGAACCAGACCGCAGCCTCTGCTGCCCTGTCTGCGGAGGATGAAGGATCTGGATGACAAGAAGAGAATGAAAGATGATTTATGCACCGCGGGCCGGGCCCAGTCGATTCCTGGGGCAGTCCGAGCGCGGAGTACTTGGGCGGACGGTTCTGCTGGCTGCGGCAAACTGCGTTGACTTCGTTGGAAGCGAAAGTTGAAACGTGGGTCGTCTGTTCGCTAACCAACGAGCGAAACGAAAACTTGGCGACCGGAGCAGAGGAGGAGGAGGAGTAGTAAGAGATGTACAGTTCAGGACTCCGCAGCGGGTACACGGCTTCTCAGCCCAGTGTCTATTCGCAGATAGTAGCGCAGCAGGCCAAAGGCAAAATCTAGCTCGAGTTGACGCCTTGTTTTGTGGACGGACAGTGACCGCCGTTTACAATGCGATCCTTCTTTTCTTGGGTTCCCACTTTGGTTTTGCCAGGGCGTGGGCGTGGTGTGGCCAAAGAAGGGATTCGACTCGAGTCGCTTTCCCCACGAAACAATCAGAGAGGTTAGCGAGAGATCCACATGAGACGAGCTGGTGGTAAGGACAAGCAGAGGATGGGAGGATAAAATGCTCGGGGATGGATGGCCGTGGGACGTGTGCAAATAAGTGTCTGATGGGAATGTGCAGAGTGAAACAAACGCCCTTGCGATTGGATCAGGGAAAGAAGGTCTGTCTCTTCCTTGCCCGGTAGCTGTCGCGGTATATGTACAGGACAGGCCGGGCTAGCTCGAGGGCGAGCGAAAAGGTTGTCAGAAGATCATTGGACCCAACCGCAGGACAGACGGGAAGTCTGCTCTGCACGGTGAGTACATTGCTGGTACGTGGACATGCCCGTGGACGTGCAGATATGGCAGACTCGGAAATCCGTCCTAGCCTGAATGCCCGTTTGTCGAAGGCTGCCATGCATCGCCGTGGGATGGGAACGTGCATACGGCCGTGGGATATGGCTGGCTTGCTTCTGCGACATCTCCGCCTTTTTATTTTGGGAAAGGTGGGGAAACCGCAGTCTGGGCAGCTGAACAATTCCAAAGGCCGCCTTTGCTCGCCTCGTGTTTCTTTTTCCTGGCCGCGGGCTTGAGTTGAGACAGATCGGGGACGAAACTGGGGGTCGAGAGAGGGCCTTACCTTGCCAATGAGGTGGCCAGGCCACTTGCATGAGTTCGGGTCGATATTCGGCGCCGTTCGTGCGATGGTGGGCGTTCTTAGAAGGCGACGACGACCTGCGGTGGTTGCCCTGTTAGCGGAGGCCCAGCAAGGTTGTCGTCCGGACACGCACAGCGAGGGGAGGCCATCCGGCTGCCGGCTTGTCTCGAGGAGGAGAATGAGGAGAATGCAGGGCCTGGTGGAGTGCAACCGTTGGCGCAGGAGCTAAAACCCTGTGGTGAGGGAGAGGAATCGGGTGATGGTGTCGACAGGTACGTAATGGTGTCTTTGGACTCTGCTCTGGGCGGACGTCGATTGGCTGCCGTTAGGTAATCAGGCGTCGTCCACCGACCTCTGACTTCTGTCGCCCTTTCCACCGGCCTTCAACCATCTCCATCTCGTTCATTTCCGCTTCACCGGAGCTTAAGCGACAACTTCGGTAGCGTGGCCGATAAGCTTCGCGCGCCAAAGCCTATATCGCAAGAGGAGCGGGCTCTAAAGCCACCTGCTTAAAACCGTCACAGGAGTTCCCCTCCCCGTCCGCCGTAACGTCAACAGGGGTCCCGACTCAAACTAAGCTCGGGCGTCGTGAACTGACGAGCGGGTATTCTCGCTTCAATTCGTGGGGGTCCTCGCTGGGGGCATCAAAGCACCTCGAGCCTATCTGCCGTAGCCCTTCTAATCTGGTTCGGCTTCTCTCCATCAACGCTTCTCATCGTGGTCTCGGAATCCAAATTCTCGCTAACTTGCGGTCCAAGCTAACCGGATAAAAAGCCATCCCTGGACAGGCGATATCTCTCCATGATTTGATGGTGAGATGAATTGGCTCTCGACCATCCAAACCGCTTGCGGCAGCAACCCGGTGGGGGCCTCAAGTCGTCAGGAGGGCACAACTTTGCACAATACTCTGACGTCTGCTCTATAGGCGCTGTGCGGCCTTTCTTTCTCTCTTTCTTTCTTTTTATTTTCTGTCTGTCACAATTCCCAGGATAAGTTGTGCCATGCCAGACACTCGCCAGCGCGAGTATGTCTGTCGACATTGGCTCTTGTTCGCGTGACGGCACGTCCCGATTGCGATTCTGCAACGTGCTCGCTCGACACGAACTCGCCATTTCCAAGCAAGGAACTAGGCAGGTACCCAGGTCTCTAAGCATACGAAGGGCGCAGAATGCATGGGTGGCTCTTTCCATTCGAGCTTCCTTTCTGTATGAAAGTCTCCGCATCCTGGTTTTAGAAACGTCTTGACTGCAGGCGACGTACATCGCTGAGTAAGTATTTACTTAGTACTTAGATGAAGACCGATCACAGCCATCTCGGTATAATGCATGCATCCACCCTGGCCTAAGGTGAGTGATCGCTGGGGCTGAGGGTTGACGTCGACATGCTTCTTCTCCTGGCCCTTCCCCCCTCCCTTTTTTTTCTTCCTACAAATCAAACAGCGGGGGTCCTAGTGCTTGCATCACAGTGCTCTATCCAATAAGCCCCGATCACCAGATCTCAAAGACGTGCATTAGAACCCAGTTGTCGTCTGAATTTCCAAAGCAGCCATGCCGTTATCGGCCTAGTTTGCACGCCAGATTCCTGTTCTGGCGGGCTCTAACTTGATTAAATGGCTAGTTTGCGCCTCAATACTCTTCGCCCTCGATTACCCGTCCGGTAAGTGGGGGTTTGAACCGACATGGTCGCAAAGCTGGATGGTTTTATTATCGTGATATCCCCATTCGGAGGTCATGTGGCCCAGAGCCCGTATTTCAACCAATTGACTGAAACAGAACCAGCCAAACTGCAGTCGATGATGGCCACATACCTCGCAGCTACGTCTGTTACACAATCCCATCGGGCTGAGTAGGGGAACTTGCGTAGTGTCTGTTGTGCTGTTTTGTTCGCTAGCGCAAATGTATCGGCAGGAGCTCACGGGAATGTGTCTGGTGGGCAGCATGTCTGGTTGTTCTACACTCCGAAATCGCCCGACAACACCAGAGCCAGAGCGACGCCCGACTTCGGATCCATTTCCGGATTATGCATGTGTAGAAGTTGCTCTTATGCATAGACAGAGCATGGATACGTTGACTAGAAGATACAGTAGCTTGCCTGGGCAGCTTGCATTTGTCAAAAGCGCGCAAGTGGTGGGCCCTGGTCTGGCCGTCTTGGGGGAGTCGGCAGGGCGGAAGCCGGCAACATTTCCTGCTTTTAGGATTGTTGCATTGGTTGCTTAATTTCCAGCGCTATGCCTTACACCACCTCGAAGCTCTACGCCTTGCCAATGGGTTCGTACTTGGTTTCCAGCCCAGGTTGGGGATGCATGCAGCCTGTGGGACCAACTTGGCCAAGCTTGAAATGTCACACAACACTGTATCAACGCCAAGCCGTCAATGCACTGGCATTGCAGTTTGTATTTGCTCGAGAGCTCAAGTTAATTGCCCGCATGTGAGCACCATAATCAAGGGGGAACCGACTGCTTCTGCGGCTCTCTGGCCTCCTGCGGGCGGGCAGGTTACACAAAGGTGCAGGGAGGAATGCAACAGGCTCTGCCCGCGCGGGAAGCAGGAGTTGATGTCGAGGATGGGTGGCCGAAATCTTGGTTCTTTGTCTGTATCGCTCCGGGTGTGACTAATAGCCGTCTTGTTGGTCCGTATCTGCTTTGGTTGTTGGACGATAGTATTTGCTTGGGAACCGGACGCCGGACGTTGGGGCTTGATCTTGAGTAGTCGGATGTGGGCGAAAAGGCGGCGATAGCGCACGGCCCATTCCCTCATTCCCGGCGTCCTGTCGACGAGCTGGGCATAATATTTGGGAGCCCGCCAGCCGAGGTGTTAAATTCGCTGCTCCCGGCGGGTACCGGCCAGATAACAGGTCCCGCCGCGTGAGCGGCCATGCTCTCGACCCTTCGCTTCGGTTCTCGAAACGGCAATTAGCCGCAAGTGGAAAACAGCGCGGTTGACGACATGCAACAAAGCAGATGCGTTGTATCCGTGAAGGGACGTGAACGAACGGTGTTCTCGTTCTTTGCGAGGCTGGAGGGGCGAACGATGGTATCCGGTTGTTATCCAGTATAGTTCGTGGGGCCAAGGCGCCGAGTGCCCCCCTCTGCACGTTTGCACGGACAAGAGTAATAAGGTGCTGGGAATCATCTTAGCTGGCGTCTCCGAGGGAGCCGGCAACGGAGTCGACGATGGTGGAACGGCGAAGTGTCGGTTGAGGCTGTGGACGGAGCAATGGGTTATGATTCTAGCGGTGTATGCTTGATGCAGAGCGCGGTGCGCAATGCCTGTTCGGGAGCAGAATGCAAAATTTGTTTCGACGGGGCGGACTCGACACCGTTGAGACTGGTAGACGATACCGGCAGACGACGCTGGCAGACGAGACCCAGTAGATAGCGCCGGTAGACGTGACTGCGTTATAGGAAGCCCGGCTGTCCGTGGTCGAAATGCAGCGTGTGGTGTTTTGCTGGGGGAGTGCGGCGGTCGATTCGTCGATGGCGGGCAGCCGGTCAGTCAACACCTGCCGCACATCTGGCACATATTGTTTTTCGATCCGTCGCTGAGGATAAAACACGACTCCTCCTCCTTCCTCCCATCTGCTCGCCATCGCAACCTCCTCCTCTCCCTCCTCCTCTTTGCGTCCTCCGCTCTCCCCGCAGCAGCCGATTGACTCGTTGTCTTTGTAACCTCTCTCCACCCCGTAGCAACCTTTCTTCCCTGCGCTCTGTCTGTTCCGTTTCGTCAACGTCGTTCTGCCTCGCCCCTAGCTAGCTCCCACGCAAAGAGGTATGTTTTGCCCGGTGCCCATACTCCACCATCGGTTCCTGCAGCTCCCCCTCTCGCCCTTCGTGTAGTTGGCCCTTGGCTTCATCACGACGCTTGTCTGGGGGCGGATTGTCTGCCGAGTTGTGTCCTTGTGCCGCACTGTTTCCAAGACCTACCGCAACCCTGACATCTATTATCGTTGGCCAGGCTTACAATTCCCCTGTCACCATGCAACAAACCATCGAAGGCGACGCTGCCCCACGTTATAATGGCGGTAGGCGATTCCTCCAAAGTGAAAGGGAGCAAAATGACAAGCTTGTCATCCATGTCGCTTCAATCCCTCCGATGATGCCAGAAGAGGTGGTCAAACAGGCCGCTCTGCAATTCGGTAAGTTTCACCTCATCAGTTACCTTCGTTCTTCATGACTGGCACATCTGTTGACGAACACGGTGACCCCGACAGGCCCTGTCAAGGATTTCTTCAAAGTCACCAAACATTACGAGAGAGCGTACGAATATACGCCATGCTTCGGATTTCTCACATTCGAGGATGAGGCCTCCGCGGCCCGCGCCTTGCAGGCC
Organism: Drechslerella stenobrocha 248; assembly: GCA_000525045.1. NCBI lineage: Eukaryota > Fungi > Ascomycota > Orbiliomycetes > Orbiliales > Orbiliaceae > Drechslerella > Drechslerella stenobrocha. The sequence goes on along the minus strand of KI966432.1, from coordinate 79,878 downwards.
GGACACATGAGTATTGGCGACACCCGTCTGTAAGTTAGCCCTTCTAGGATAACCGCCCTTCCCCAAATAGAAGCTGACGCTCTCCCGCAGTAATATTAATCCTCGCCGCCAAAGGAACGATTGTCGGGTCCAGTCACATACTCGCCCAGGGACCGAGGTCCGCGGAAACAACCCCCCACAAGGGCCCCCAATTCTCCCAGACCGCCCCACTATTCGTGGCCAAGGCCCTATGCATGTCAAGAGACAATCGATCGGCTCGCAGTTAGATCAAAAAAGGCCACCATCGGGGTCTCAGAAGCCCCGCAACGGCAGCTCCACCTGTACGGTGTATGGCTTGCCCGACAGCTTTGCTGTCCAAGATCTCACTGCCAAAGGCAACCTTCAAGGTCGTGTCATCAACACCCACATTTTCGAATACAAGGACCGCGAAGGTCGCAGATTCGGAACCCTGAATTTTGACTCTTCTGTCGGCGCTGAGGAGGTAAGCAGATTGGTGTGCAATGACCTGATGACATCTTCACATTTGCTAACTAAATCGTAAACAGTTCTACAAGAAAGAGAACGGTCAAGATTGGGGCGGCTCCCTAGTGAAGATAACATTCGAACCGTTCAATATTGCCCGGAGAAATAATACTCCATTGGGTCGTCAAGGCCAGGTTAACAACCACCAGCCTTACCAGCGCCATGACCAAAAACCTTCTGACGGCCAGAAACGTTTCCAGGGTGGTAATCGAGGGCAGCGATATCAGCCCAACCAAGGCCGATTCAACCAGCGAGGCGGGTTTCCACACCACGGAAACTTCCACAGCCAATCACCATATCAAATGCAACCGCATCTGCAACCGCATTATCCACCGCCCGAATCTCAGTTCTACGAGCCCCAGATGATGGGGTTTCCTCAATATCACCCACAATATCCCCCTATGGCAAACCCGCCCCATATGCCTAGCCAAGGCCAATATGGCTCTATTGGCGTCATTTCACCCCCATCAATGGGTTATATCAATCAACCGGCCTCTGTACCAACGATGCAAGGGCCTTTCCATTCACCCCCGCTTCTACAAGGTCCAGTCTCCACCCACCCCCATAGTGTTGGAAGCCAAATCTCTTACTCCAATACGACGGACTATCCTCATCGTTTCGATGGTTGCAAAAACACTACCATTGATGAGTCTCTTATGAGCAAGCGAAGCTCCATCTCTAACGGGACCCCTGGAGTACGAAACGTTCATGGCGAAGCTCCACTAAAAGTTCCTACCGTTGGTTCAGAGAGCGAGGCGCCTACCAAACAGAGTTCTGAAGGGCGCTATCCCCTTGTTATCAAGCCGGAAAACTACTTTCAAGCGGGCTATGCTTATGGAAGCCAGTTGCCTGAGAACGTCCATCCTCTAAACGCTCACCATACCCGTCAGCAGACTCGCGTCGTGGACAAGTCTCCAACTGAAGCTTCTGCTCCTGTCAGCGTCCCAGAAACTAAGGATCCTGAGGACCCTTCGAATATCTTCATCAAAAACATCGACGATGACCTCATTTCCAAACCCGAGCATTTAGAGGCCTATTGTCGTAAGTTCGGCGATGTCGTTTCGATATCGCTTCCGACCTACCCAAATGGACTCATTAAAGGTTTCGGATTTGTTAAATTCACATGCGCCGAGCAAGCGCTTAAAGCTAAAGAAGAATTGAATCTCAAAATGGTTGGACGCAGACGGATGTTTGTTTCATTCGCCGAGACGAGCGACCATCGTCACAATCGTCTCGCAAAGTTCTACGATCAAGGGGTTCGTGACGGAGTCCTAAGATCCCCTCCGGATCCCCTTATCCCCAAGATAGCCGAAACCAAGGAAGGCGATGAAGAGGGTGAACAGGAAGAATCCACAGTCGCTGCCAAGAATGGCGACGCTACCTCGGATACTCCTGAAGAGAAAGTTGTGGCTAAGCCTATCAACACAAAAGTTGTAAGTCGACACATAATCCAACAAGCCTCACGGGGTGTAACTAACATCTCATTCCAGGGGAATGAAGTTCGAAAGGAAAATGACGCAGCGACGAGCTCTTCCGATAGAAGTACCGAAGCAGTCACAGCATCTGGGGAAAACCGGAATCCCACGGGAGTCAGTTTCGACCTGGATTGTTCCTGTACCATACTTACGACTCCTTGCTAATAATAAATAGGTCATCAAGGCTGAGAACGCTGGTCCCGCTATCGCAGCTAAACGAAGGAAGCTCAGTGCCGAGGAACTTATAGTACTAGTAAGCGTGTGCACATATTTGTTTTAGGGTCTTGAGCTGATCATATATAGGACCCGGCCATTAAATCTATTGGGAAAAAACCTATTGGAAGACGGCTAAGTGCCGAGGAGCTTAGGAAGAATGTAAGGTCTACCACTGGTGTTTCTAACCTAGGATAGTGAGAACTGAACAGCTATAGGACCCTGCAATCCAGTTTATTGGAAGACCGCAATCTACAGAATCACCTGGAGCTGTTATCCTCTCAAGCAGAGGACCATCACCTCCTGGGATCCACACTCCCAACAATTACTCCACAGAATTAAAGGTATAGTACTTCTCTCTCCCTGTCTCACTTTGCGATATGACAGCACCCGAGATAGAATTATTGAGCAATTTGGTAATTATTAATTACAGGCAGAGAGACTGCAACAATTATTATATGGTCTCCAAATTAGCGATTTGGGATCACTGAACAGCAGTTCTTCTGGAGGGGAAGTCCCTAAGAGGGCTGATGTATCTCAAAAAAGCGGCCACCCTTGTGAAGAAAACAGACTAAAGGAGGCGATCTTCAAAGCCTTGAGGACTGCCCAGGAACGTGAAGAAGCCAGGGACTCCGACGGCAAACTTGATGACCCGGTTTTTAATGAGGACGGGAAGAACGATGATGGGGTTGTATTTCATGACTCCACTCGGCCTGAAACGCGAAACTCAGGCAGTTCTGCGGGTTCCCGCGTAAGTCGCGAGGAGTTTTCTGAGGCCCTCCGAGAAAAGTTTGGAGGGAGCATCCCGCCTACAATCCGAGCAACTGACGTTCTCGACGCTGTCGACCAGTATGTGCTGTCACGCAGTACCAGCCAGCGATCGTCACCAACCGATAACGTCGGAAATCCCAAGTTAGTAGGCGGGGAGGGCGTGGGACAGCCAACCGAACACCAAGCGGCGAATGAAGCGAGCAATATTGTTGCACCAGCTCCATCCCGGAAGGTATCCGTCCAACGGATCACCCCCAATGACGCTGCCGACGAAGTGTTGGCGAAAACTGGGGAAACCAAAGTGAACAGGGATCAAGAGGACGAAGCGGGTGGTTCTCAAGAAACGGGGAAAGAGCATAAAGCTGCCTCAAAACCGAAGGCATCTTCCAAGAAAATCGACCAGGCGGTAGACGAAGATTTCAACCCCTCTGGAGTACCCCAGAACACCCTAGTGTCGGAAATGCGAGACCTTAAATCTCGGAATTTCGAAAGGGGTCCCACCGGCATGAAAAGGAACCCCGGGCCGTCTAAACAGGCCTTTTATAGCGGTCCAGCGTTCCAGAGGCCTTCCCGCAACAATCACGCAAGCCACGGCACAATCGACCCCAATTATCGGTATGCGCCGCCAAAAGCAGATACGTTCTCCCAACCTCCAGTTGCCGGATACCCTCGAGCCCCAGAGCAACCGGGGAGCCTCCATCACTCTCATGGAAGCTTGGAAGACCGCGCGCATCTAAATGCCAACGCGAACTTGGGGAATGTATATACATCGGCACCGCCGCACCCCCCCACGATAATCTGCGAGGGACCGTGCTGCCAACCCGCATATAGTCCCCGCTATCCTCCACACGAGGTACAAGGTGGGATGTTTCCTAGCCAAGTGCCCGGCCCGATGCCCGGCCCGATAGGGCAGGTGCCTTACTTCGACCCAGGCATGTTCCATTCTCGACCTTACTATGGTATGGACAATGGAGCTTTTCCTATGCTCAGTGGTCCTGGGACGTTTCCATATCCGCAGTGGGGCAGCACTCCCAATGGCCACCCAAACATGCCATACCCCCACGGTGGTTTCCCTATGATACCCGCAGGGCCTCGGTACTCCCCCCCACATGCAACACATACTTCTCCACGAATGGCTGGCTTAGAGCAGGGTAATCAAAACCGTGGGTATCAAGAATATGGTCAATATCCACCGCAGATGCCCCAGAATTACGGCGGCCCAATGTTCTACGAACCAGGCATGCCCGCAGGGCCTCCTCAATTCCACACGCCGGGATACTATCGGCCGCCACAGAACGGAACCAATGTTCATACCTTCTGAGTCAATTGACATGGTATCGGTTTCACTATAACGTACTGCAATCTGAAAGGTGTTTACACCGTCGTGGAATTACTAACGGGTTATGGTGATGGATGGAGAAAAAATAGGCCAGCATCTAGAGAGAGATGTACTTTAACGTGTTTCATGAAGTAACGCCTTCGTGTCCTACCTTACGAACCCCGCCACTGTATTGCTACTGTACTCATTCTCGCCTGTTTCCTGTTCTTTCTACAGCATTCTCTATTCACACTTTATTGTTCAGCATATCTCCCAGTGCGGGATCAGGATTTGCTGGACTTACAATGATGTGATTGAGGCATTTATCTGCAATAGCGTTTATTCAATCGTTCACTTCACCCGTCCTTGTGCTTCTATTTTCAATGATTTTCATTTTCAGGTATTGTGGAGCATGGTCGGAGTCTTGAAGGGGGTAGGTTTGCTTCTCATGCATAGCAAGGAGCATACATTTCGGTATACTAGGATGGTGGTGTATTGTACGTCTGGAATATTTGCCATGAAGTTGGTTTTAATCGTATAACCATACATTGATTCGATACTTCATTTGTTTACGTATTGTGCTAAAGGGCAGGGGTGAGAGCGTGTATTTGAAATGTGGATGGGTAAATATGCCAACCGTTATTGTATCTCCCGGACTGAACTAATACGACAGAGGGTGAGATATAGGGAGGAGGCTTGATGGGGCTATCAACCCAGGCAACTTGAAACGTTTTACCTAAATGTATACAACGCTATTGATTAGAGGCTGCCGGTGCTGACTGCGAGAACCTTCACGACTATACGACTATACTATGAAATGAGAACAACTTCAACTTCTTTTGTCTCGACAGAATCAGTTCATGTGATATAGCTATATAATGTGCAACAATGTGTCGACGGCAGTAGCTAACGCATTTCCAGCATACCAAAGCTATATATGAAATGAATCAGAGCTCCTGGAAAAAGATCACGTTACCGCCGCAAGAGTACAACCCGGAAGTTGATTGATGCTGCTAGTATGAAGACCTAGACCGCACTGCCCTAGGTCCATTAACTTGGATGGTCCTGTATTACATCCCGGGGGTACAAACAGAAAAAAACCAAAGGTCAAAAATCCTGCAGTATCGCAATTCGATGCACTTTTGCTTTAAGCCTGGCCCTGGGTATGCTCCTGTGCCCTCTGTTCGTGCAGGGTGCCGTATCCCCTCACTCCGCCGGTATTGATCCGATGGGAGTATACGCCCGGTGCGTCGCCCTGTGGTATAACACCGGCCAGAGTTGCCTCCTTACGCTCGTAGTAGACATATATCAGGTAGAAGGCGTGGATGTGGCCGGGCAAGTACCCTAGAAGGGTCAAGCAGCAGTCTAGCAAGGGTTACCGAGGCTCATTAGCGGGTTTGTTTTAACTCTGAGGTCGAGATCTCACTGCACGGGAGAGAAGAAGGAGGCTTTACTGATCAAAAAATCTGGCCCACAGCCACCGACGGCCCAGACTCCAGCTGGGGGAACTATGGGTGTTGGTATCTTGTTAGCCAGGGTATACTACGGTAGAAGCGTGGTTCCGACATTCATTGGTATGTCGTGTTTTGCAGACTTGGACCTGATACTGCACATGTGCTTGGTCTAGGTCCAAAGACTGCGGGATTTACGTACAAAGGATGGTGACAATGATGAGAAGGATTGCGGAAACGCCACCCATGTTTTATCTTCTGTGGCGCACAAGAGATGCTCGATATTCTTTCGTGACAAGTTCCTTGGTATACTTCTGCGGTTTTGATGCCCTCGTGTTGGTTGGGTGGAGGTTTGAAAATGTTGGGTTGAGATTGGACTAAAGGACGGGCAAAGAGGTGGGCTTTATGGAGAATGCAGAGAGTCGTACGTCGCCATCGCCTTCGCCGGAAGCAACCTGGAGGATGCGTATGGGTTCAGCCTCCGGGTTCCGATTACGTGTCGGGAAGCAAGCATCATGTGCTGAGGAAATGATGACGTCATCGCGACTAGGAACTCGCGTCCGCATTTTGCACAGGCCGGACCACAGCAGCTCTTAATTGCTGCACTAGCATGACTACCAATAAGGACAAAGGTGAGAAGATGGAGAAACGACCCACTTGGTCTCTCTGATCTCTGAATCCCGAGATATCAAAGCGTTCCCACTGCTGCTTACTAACAAAAAATGCCAAAAGAAAACGCATGGAGCAGACTCAAGAATGTATCCGCCCAGTGCGTGTGCAACCGCCCACCTAAATTCGACCCCCAACCTCAAAAGGAGATCATTCGGCTTTCCCAGTGAGAGCCGGATCGATAATACAAGGAAACCCACATTCATCGTGAGATTCATCCCAAAGCCTCTCCTGCAAAGATTCCCGGTATGTAGTATTCAGCCAAACAAGAGCGACTGCCTCATTCAACTGTGTTTCGTACCGCCGTCGCATATCGTCGAGATGGTTGTCAGATTCAACCTTATCATCATGAAGCACTCGGTCTTCCATAAATCTGGTAGAACCTTCCCCACTTCCTTGCTGTGTTTGGCGTTCCCGCTTTCGTCGCTCTATCAAAAGTTCGTCCCACCGAGCCGGCCCCAAAGATCTGAGACCTTGCGGCACCCTGGCGACGAAATTCCCATTATAACTCCCGAGTAGCCCTGTTTCGATTGTGGCTTTCTGGATACTACAATCACTATGAGTTTTTTCAAACCCTAGGGCGTGGGAGCTCCAAAGGAACGACTGAGGGTTCGTCGGGTAGCTAGGGCGATCTGTTTCAATCTTCACTCTATCCTCCTGGGGCCGAGGAACTGTGACGTATAGTCGGGTTGTGAGAGATTCATGCAATCTTGTTTTGGTTTTTCCAATTTTCAGATTGTAGCTTCCCGTGATAATGACACAGATACGGCCGTCGTCGGATGCTGCTAGATCGTCTGGATCTGGAATCCTGCCTTGGAAGCGTGTTTCCCAGGAGTCCCATTCTAGCCATGGGGTATCTTCTGTTACTGTATATGTGGGAAAGGTATCGACCTTTGACACACTCAAATGTGGATGCCAAATGTCCGGCAGGATGGTGAGCTCGGTCTCACCTTTAGCTGCTGAGACCGACATGGCGATCAGGACTTGAGGGGGGTAATATCGTATCTCGAATTGCCCATTTTGCAACAACAAGCAGGTCAACAGGTACATATTACACCCCTCTTTATGTGGTCCTGATGTGATATCAATCGCTCCTGGTTTAAAAGAATACGGAGTGCTTCGAAGTGCCCATTGTGTTTGAATAAATTTGAAGATGTCGATTCCGTAACCCACCCAGACATGTTCAATGTCATCTTCATTGCATTGAAGGTTGAAACAAAAGTCCGCAATAAAGTGGTTTGGGTCAATCCAAACATCAGACCAGCCTGATGGACTCAGCTTCTTCACTCTTCCTAAAAATTTGTGTAAAGTCAAGTTGTATGCGTGGAGGAAATCGCGCAAGATACGTGCATCTTGGCGACTACAATTCTGCCATGATTGACTTATCATATATTGTTTGCCTATTGTAGGAGCCGAGAACCATGATTCTGGACTTTCCAAAGCAATTTTGTCGTAGTAGGCAGTTCGAGGAAGGTATACATCGGCGACCTCGAGAATCGGATTGAAAAAACGCTGAAAATCGAAATTGAGTGCTTTATATGTCTGCTGGACGGCTATTTCGCTGAAGAAAGCCAAAGGCTTTGGTGGTGAGGCGATTATAGCTAGCTGGTAATCTTCCTGCAAAGTTGTTAGAGTGAGCAATGAAGGTGGTAACAATGGTAACCGCCATATTCCCGTATGGATATCCGGGCGCATTTGTCAGCAGACTCCTGCGACGAAAAACATACCGTTTTGATAGAGTCCTGTTCACTGTCGTAATCCGCGCAAAGTTGCGCAGTCTTGATTCCCGCAGCGAGCGAGGGTTGGTCTGGGTTGTTGTTTGTATTTTCGTACAGGTAGGCCATGTTGTTGCCTTCAGTTTGGAGGTCCCCCGTGCCAGAGTTGGAGCTCAAGATAGAGAGTGGGAAACCTGCTTCCGGGTCAAGATAATCCCAACTACGATCAAGCCTTTCAGCCTGCGGACTGCGGTGTGGGCTTTGGAGATAGAAGCCGCCTTTGGCTTCTTCTTCATCTTCGCATTCTCTTTTGTCTTCATCCGAGCTATATAGAATTGGATCTGAGGGGCCTGATGGAAGCTTTGAAGGTGCCTTCGGCTTTACTTCCTTCCCTTTGCCTGGTGCACCCCACACCTTCTTTGGGAACCCGGCATTTTCATTTGTGCCGAGAACCTTGTTGGATATATTCGCCGTGGCAGACAAATCTCTTGGCGGCGGCGTGTTTTGGTCAGTAATATGGGTACGGTTTGCGGAATGCTTAAAGACTGCCTGATGGTTCTCATTGAAACCAGTACGACCAAGATGACCCGGGTCAACAGCGGAAACCTTCTGGTTGCGAAGCGAGGCTTGAAGCGGGTCACTCCTCAGGATATTTACGGTCACTGTGGTTGCTTTGTCTAATCCTGAACCGGCTCGTAGCCCAGCCGCGGATCTTGGAGGTGAAGTCAAAGTAGGCCTAAGACACAGTCAGTCGAGCTCCGGGGTAAAACCTTGAAGAAGCATGGAGAAGCCTTGACACTTGCCCTGGGAGGGGGGCCCGAGAACGAGACGCTGAGGTCTGGGCCTGGAACCTGGGAACTGCGAGTGAAGATGGTGAACTGAAGGGAGCAACATCCTTTGCTTTGCATTGGTGTCTGAACCTTGAAGCCTCGGTAACAGGACGATCTGGCAAATACTCCTTCTTGGACGGCGTGGAGGGGTGGGATTTGACCGCACGACGGCTGGTAGAAGATGTAGGCCTGTGAGGGCTAGTGCCTAGGTTGGAGTCAGGGACAATGCATGTGCCCCTGATCCTGGGGTCTCGACCGGCCATGGCTGCGATGTCTGGAGCCTCGATGGTTGTGTTTGAGATGATGTTGGATGTCTGTCCTGTGGAGGCTGCAAGCTGAAGATGCTGCCGGCGGGACATCTGGGGCCCGAGGCAGCCCCAAAGCCTTGACTAAGCAGCAATAACGCTGCAGATTCGCGCGACAGATCGATCGTCGGATCTGCGTGTTTTGTGTCCGTCGTGTGTTGTTTTTGTTGCAGACCGGCGCCAAGCCCAACTGGACGATGGCTGCGCGTGGTCTCATTCCCGTCAAGCTTCACTTCACTTCTGCCGCCATCAACCAACATCACATCGGACGAAACCCACAACCATCGACACTGCGTCTTTGAACTCTGCGCCCGCCATGGCTGCTAGCCACGGTACTGCGATTGCAAAAGCCACGCTTTCAGCATCCCTCCTCCGAGCCGACCCCAGCCCCATCGCTGGCGACGAAATCGCGCGTCTTCACAGCCTCCTGGACAAATGCACCACCATTTGCACACCCGAGAATATCAAGGTACCGTTTCAACCGTGAACTCAGCCATTCATGGATGACATCTCTTTCTTCTTTCTATTTTTCGAATTGCATCGAGAAAGGAAAGAACGAACCTTCTTGCCGTCGTCTCATCTACACCATCCTGAGGATCCCACCGTCTAGAGAAACACTGTTTACTTATGTTTATGGATTGGGCGTGAATATCAATAGACTTGTAAGCATTGGCTTCTGGAGCACTTGGTCCACTCGGCGCGAAGAGTCGCAGCGTTTGGGAAATACCTCGTCGCTCTGTCGGCGTCGCTCAAGTCGCAAGCGACAGAGCCTCTGACGCCCAGCAGTCGGAGACGTCGGTTATATATCCTCTACCTACTCAATGACACCATCCATCACACCACATTCTACTCCAACCAGCCGATACCATTTGCAAAGGATGTCGAACCCTTCCTCGGGGAGCTGTTTAGCTTGGCGCAAGACCCTACACGAAAGAAACAGTGTGCAAGGCTGGACACCCTTCTTTCTATATGGTCGTCAAAGGGCTACTTTCCGGAAACCACAATATCCGAGTGGCGTGCTGAAGTGACCAAATCCTTCGACCATTTGCCAGACCCAGAAGAGCCCTCTCAGTCAGCAAAGGATATCAAGCTTAAAGACCAGCAAGCCTTGCTACCAGCTCTTCATGGAGACCCTGGTGTACCCTACCACGACCTACCGGCAACCACAATGCTGCCGCTGATGCGACCGAACTCGCCCACGCCAATCAATACACGCTCTATCAAGCCGATAGCTATGAAAGCGGGGCCGCCCCCGAAGGAGTTATCTGACGCCGTAAATGACTTTATCAAAAGCGTGGACAAGATGTGGTTCGGTGGAGATATGCGGGTGCTCCCGGATGTAGACGAGCTGGGGGTTGATATCATCAAGCCTGGGGACATGCAAGATGATAGGATGTTAGATGGCCAAGATAGCATACAAAATGCTGAGGAAGGCTATTATGGGTGGTCAAGGGGATTCGCTATCCAGATGGTTAAGAGACAGAAGGGAGAACTCGACAAGCGAGGCGGGGGCTTGGGCGAAAGCGATGGGGCCCGAAGCTACAGCAGGAGCTTGAGCAGAAGCAGAAGCAGAAGCAGAAGCAGAAGCAGGACGCAGGATACCAGGAGACAAGGCAACAAAAGTAGAAGCAGGGACAACAGAAGCAAGGGTAAGAGCGAGAGCAGAAACAGGAGCGAGAGCAGGAGCAGGAGCAGGAGCAGGAGCAGGAGTAGGGACGAGAGCAGGAGCAAGAGCAGGAGCAAGAGCAGGAGCCGGAACAGGAGCAGGAGCAGGAGCAGGAACGAAATTAGGAGTAGGAGCCGAAGCAGGAGCCGCGATAGATACCGCAGTAAGTCTCGTTCGAGATCGCGGTCGCTCTACCGCCCGTCCCGGAGGCGCCGGCGAAGTTATACTCAATCATACAGCCGCTCGCGGAGCCAGTCACGGTCCCACAGAAGGCCAAGGCTCAATTCTTCCGGCTCCTCTCAGCCATATTCGCCGCCTCAAGAAAGCACACCTCGTTCGGGCGACCAAATAGAGGGGCATCCTCCTCCTCCCCCTCCGCCACCACCTCTAGCTGCCGGTGCGCCTCAATTCCCCTTCAACCAACAATTTCCAGTCCCGATGCCAATGCTACCGGAGATGGTGCAATTCTTCCAAGGTGGGATTCCACCACCTCCTCCCATGGGCGTTGCACCGCCAAATTGGGGAATGAACATGCAGTTCCCGAACATACCACCGGCGGGTGGCCAGAACGCCTTCAATCAGTGGCCTACACCAGGCCAAGGGAACATGTATAACGGGCAACCACCGCCGCCACCACCACCCACAGCTTCGAGAGGAAATCGTGGCGGATATGGGGGCCAGCAGTACAGCAGCCGTGGAGGACATCCCAGAGGCGGTGGATGGAATAGCAACCGAGGGTCAGGATGGTAGACGGGGCAGCTTAGTCGAGGCGCCATCTATAGTGCCGCGTGCTTCGCAGAGCGTCAATAGAAGACTACTAGTACTATCGCGTGTGAGAAACATCCATGAATCTAAGTTAGCCCGCTGATACCCGAAACCCCGTCTCCAACACAAAACCTCCAACATTTGCATCATACCTTCCATCCCAAAGCATAGATATAATCCTCCATCGCAGGTGAACCCCGGCTTTCGTATAGCAAGAATGGCGTCCAACCAACCAGAGCCGCTCCGCGTAGGCTACGTTCCAGGTACCACCATAAGCCCCCGACCGCCCAGAAGGGTTCATAGGAGCGTTGAGACCAACTGACATGGGTGCATGCATATAGAGCACTTTTCAACACCCCTCCACCTCGCCCAACTCCATGGCCAGTACGGTGGAACAACCATCTCCTTCCACCCCTACCCCTCCGGCACTGGCCATATGATCCAGTCGCTCCGCGCCGATGAGATCGATGTCGCCATCGGCCTGACAGAGGGCTGGATTGCGGGGATCAAAGGCCCGTTGAAGGCGGACTGGTACAAGGTCATTGGCCAGTACGTTGACTCGCCGCTTTGTTGGTCAATCAGCACGGGTGCACAGCGCGACGTCACCGTCAACAATTTGAAGGACGGCGGCAATCATGAGCTTCGTGCTGGCACTACAGCAACATGGCTGGATTGCCGGTGCTGCTGGCGGTCAGCCGCCGTTTGAATTCGTCGTACTGGACAATTTCAAGAACCTGCGCGATGCAGTCAACAGTGGTGCTGCGGACGCGTTTATGTGGGAGCATTTCACGTCGAAGAAATTCTACGACACGGGCGAGATCAAGCGCATCGGCGAGATATATACCCCCTGGCCGTCGTGGTTGATCACTGCTCGCTCGGCCCTGGTTGAGGCGCGGGACCCACGGCTCGGCAGTTTCCTAGACGGTGTGAACTGGGGCATCGCACATTTTAGGGCTAACCCGGAGCAGAGCATTGAGTGGATCACAGCCAACCTGGAGTACAGCGAGGAGGATGCAAAAGAGTGGAGGAAGGGGGTGCGATTTGTGGACGATGTGAAAAGGGTGGATCTTGGGATAGTGGAGAAGGTGATAGATACTCTGAAGGGAGCAGGAGTCGTGGAGCACGGCCAGGACATAGATGGAGTGGTGGTTCTTGTTGACTAAGGAAACACCGAGGCCTTGATGTATATGCATGCCACAATGGTATGAAAATGCGATGGGGAATGGCATAGCACAATGCCTGGATATCCATTATTACACCTAACGGCGGGGCCCTGCACCGCCTCCAAACATCGATGCCATCTGCGACATCATCTTGTTCATATCCATCCCTCCCGCACCGCCTGCGCCACCCAACGCCCGCATCATAGACGCCATATCCATCCCACCTGGCCCCGGTGCGCCAGCACCCATCGCTTGCATCCGTTTCTGCATTGCAGCAAGCTGCTGCGAATTTGGCGCGCCTCTGCCCATTCCACCCTGTTGCATCGCCTTCATCCCACCTTTCATCTTCTTTGCCATCTGCGCCATCATCTTGTGCTGCGTCAGCACATCCTCCACCTCCCGCACCGAAGTCCCTGACCCGCGTGCAACCCGCGTCATCCGTTCCGGTTGTTGCACAAACAACTTGCCGTCTGAATCGAGCTCTTTCGTCGTCATGCTGTCCATTATATACATCATCCGTTTCAGCTTCATCCCGCCTTCCTCGTCGCCTACATCCCCCATCAAATTTGACAACCCAGGTATCATCCCCGCCATTTTGGAGAGTGGGCCCATCTTCATGATATTGTTGAGCTGGTCGCGTAGATCTCGCACGGCTAGCCGTAAAGAGTATAACGTTAGCCAAGGCACCTTGATACTGGTTATAGCGCCCTCTGTGAGGGTAGCATCCGCTGTGCAGAAAAACATACTAAAGATACCCTCCGCGATATGTTTCATAGTATCCTTCTGGTCCAGTTTCAATGATTGGACGTGCTCGACCAAGCCTTGCATGTCGCCCATGCCCAGCAGCTTTGAGATATACCTCTGCGGCTCGAACTTTTCCATGTCGAGAATGTGTTCGCCAGTACCAATGAAGACTATCGGTGTTTTCGTTGCAGCAACCCTAAGATAGACCACAATCGTAAGAAAGGCTTCTAGAACAGAAACCTGTGCTTCGAACACTCACGCAGAGATAGCACCACCTCCTGCGGCGTTGCCATCCGTTTTCGTGATGACTATGGCACCGAAATCCGCACTCTCTTTGAAGGCCTTGCTCTGCGCCTCCGCTTGCTGGCCTATACTCGCGTCCAGCACCATTATAGTTTGGTCCGGCCGTACCGCCTCCTGTATTTGTACCATTTCCGCGAATAGCTCGGTTTCCTGTCGGTGCCGACCTGACGTATCGACAATAATAATCTCGAATCTCTCCTTCTTGAACTTGTCCACGCCGGTCTTGGCCACCTTGACGGGGTCTGTTTCCGTATACGAGCCATAGTAGGGTACTTTTGCTTTCGTTGCGTTCTGCTTGAGCTGGTCGAACGCGCCGGCTCTGAAAGTATCGGCGCAGACGAGGCAGGCTTTGAACCCTCTGGCGTTGTACCACCTGGCTAGTTTTGTGCAGGTCGTCGTCTTGCCGGACCCTTGTAAGCCAACAAACATGATGACATTCGCCTTGCCCTTCTTCGGCTTGTACGGCTCGGAGTGGGAGTCGACGAGGCGGCAGAGCTCGTCGAAGACTGCCTTTTGTATTATCCGCTTCTTGTTGACACCCGGGCCTAGCTCCTTGAAGTTGACAGTTTGTCTGATAGATTTGCGAAGGCTCGCAACAAGCTTGACGTTGACATCGGCTTCGACAAGGGCATTTCCAATCTCCTTGATCATGCCATCGAACGCCTGGTGATGAAGAGGGCATCAGAACCATGCTTCCTTGAGAACCGCAATGGAGCAGGGAGGTTCACCTTCTCGTCGACGAGATTGGACCGGGTGAGGTCGTGGACGGCGGCATTGATGCGCCGCCCCAGATCCGCCAAAACCATGGCGGCGTGCTAACCGATGCGACCGAGCTATATCGTGAGCGGGAGGAGGATGGTTAAGGTTGAGTAACGAGTATGCTGTGGGGTCATGGGTCTTGTGTCGGGATGTATGAGGAGCGATAGCGGGTGTTGAAAGTGGATGGTGCGTCGAGCAGCTGTGCGGCGTTGTGGCCAAGAAAATCTTAAAGTCTCAACTTCAAACAGGCCGCCACCACCACCAAAGACGACCATCGACAGCCTCAAAGATGCGGATACGGTAGGCGCCGACAGAACTGCCATCTCCCTCGATGCCGACAACAGCCCCTTGCAGGCGGGCAATTGGCCGCGCCCTCGCACACGGTGCTACAACAATCGCATCATCAATGCCAATGTCGACATCGAGATGCCTTGCACGAGCATCTCGCCCCTCCTCGACATTCGCCCGCCAGGACGCCCGCATTTCCCGGCATCCTATCATCACGCTACCGTTTCTACATTCCCACGCCTTCTCGACAAGTCCTTCGCTGGCGGCCTTCCAAAAGAAGCCCAAGTCGTCCAAGACCGAGAAGAAAAAGAAGCCAAAGACACACTGGAAAATTTGGAACCATGCCGAAGTCCCCAAATGGGCGCTGATGGATGCCGTCCGTTACATCCGCGCATTCGAAGTCAGCAACGACCCGCGCCAGATGAAATACGACTTGGCCGTCAAGTTGTATACCGTGAAAAACGGGCCGACGGTGAAGAGTCGGGTGCAGCTGCCGAAAGCCGTCCGAACCGATCTCAGGATCTGTATCTTCGCGGAGGGCAAGCAGGCTGAATTGGCGCGGAAGGCTGGTGCCGCCATTGTCGGCACCACAGAAGTTTGGGAGCAGGTGCGTAAATGTTTTCTTACACCGTCCGGTATAGCAAATTTCGTTCAAGCGTCCGGTCTTCTGACAAAATTGCCGTGCCGAGAGTAGATTAAAAATGGCAAAATCGACTTTGACCGTTGTCTTTGCCACAAGAGCGTTTACCCAGCATTCCAAAAAGCCAACCTGGGCCGAATCCTTGGTCCCAAGGGTTTGATGCCCTCGCAGAAGGCCGGTACGGTGGTTGGTAGCGTTGCTGATGCCGTTACAAGTATGATCGGTGCATCGGAGTACCGTGAGCGAGTAGGCGTTGTGCGCATTGCTATCGGTCAATTGTCATTCACAGCGGAGGAACTGAGAGATAACATCAAGGTGTTTATGGAGGCGCTAGCAAAGGACGTGGCTCGCATTGAGGACTACGACAAGAGAATCAATGAAGTTGTGCTGAGTAGTACCCACTCCCCCGGATTCAGCCTGTCTGGAGAATTCAGGAGTGATATTGGGGACGAAGGCAACGCCGCGCTCAATCCAGCGTTTGATCTAGCAGGTGAACTGGAGGAGCCCGATGGACTGGAGGAGTCGGAGGAAGGGGACGGGGAGGAGCTTCCTCATCCCTTGGCTGAGTAGAGGGCATGTAGTGGTGTTCCTGAGACTCAGCGTAGGTGGGACTCAGCAACAAACTTTGTGATTTCAAAGTGTATCCATATTGGGGTATCGGATTTTTACATGTACATATATACGAACAACCACAACGGTAGATATAAAATCCACATCCATAGCAAATTCCAGGACTACCGATAACACGGCACAAAATTTGGGAGGTCGCCAAATCTCCCCTTATCTCCTTTCTTTCAATGATTTGACAGCATCCTCTGTGCCCCCTATATCTCCCCATAATGCAAGCACGTGCACCAACCGCTTCTCTAGCTCCCGCCGCTCGTCTTCTGTCAGGTCATCGTCCTTCAGCTCTGCCCTAGACTCTTTCAGCGCCCGCGACAAGTCGCCTGAGATAGTCTGCTTCGCCCGCTCAATCCGAGCTCCCTGCGCAGCGACGAAAGGGTGTGTCGCGGGGACCTTCTCTAGCAGGTGCTGCAGGTAGAGGAAGGACGTGACGAGCTTCTGTAGCCGCGGTAAGGACGTGAGTGAGGCGTTGGCAGGATCGTCAGCGGATTCGAAATTGTACAGCATCGTGGCGTCGAAGGTATCATCCGTTTCCCTGAGCAGTAGCAGGGCCTCGAGTTGCGAAAGGCGAGTTTCAAGGGATATGAGGTTGCGCGCCAGGGCCTAGACACAGGCAGAATGGGCTGGTAAGCTTCATTTTGGCGATTGGCGATGGTCAAGTACCTTCTTCCTTGTAACCGCCTTTTTGGAGGCCATCCCTCGCTCCATCTCGTCAGCAACCTTGACGACCTTCCCCTTGACGCCATCCACCTCCCGCGCAAATCCCATCACTCCGAGCTTCAGGTCGTTCACCCTGTCCTCCCCGCCGCGCAGACTGCCGCCTAACCCAACAAAGTCGGCATAGTCGCGGTTGACCAGTTCGACGAGCTCGCGTTCCAGATCGTTAGAACGCGTGCGGAGTTCGCTGCGCAGATCCTCAAGCGTCTGGTGCCGGTGCAGCGATGCGAGATAGGTGGCCGGAGAGAAGTCGAGGTTTGTGAACGCGGAACGGGGGAGGGGTTGTGGGAATGGCAAGGTGGAGAAGTCGTCCGGGTCCGAGTCCGACGCCCCGTCGCGGAGCAGCGTCGCCGTCGCCATTGCGATTGTGAGTGGTGGTGTGGTGGAGCTGAGGCTGCAGGGCCGAAACTCACGACGGATTGGCTGGCTGGTTGGTAGCTTAGCTTACACGCAAACGTTGGGGACAGCAACTTCGTGTCTGCATCCGGGAAACACGGAGTCGCGATACGACCACGCCACCATGATATTAATGTTCAATGGCAGAGGCGCGATCACCTGGTGGGCACGCGCACACAAATGTAGAGAGTGCTGCGAGGGCAAAAGGCCCCAGGCCGGGGCGCAATCACAATCATGCAGGTAAATTCGGAGACATCGCATTAGAGTATATCAACGTTTATAGCTAGAGCATAGAATTGTTGCGGACAAGAACCAAAAAACGGTCTAAGTGGTATAGGGAAAATCAGCGCGAACAACAGGCGAAGGAAAAGCAGGCCAGACCCCATGTGGAAATCCAACAGACCAATCGCCGATGAGGCCATGCAGAAGGATATACGAAGGAGCATTTAAACCAACAGGTTTCTACCGGAAATTCCACATATGCAAGCCCTCTTGGAAGAAAGGGATAACGAAACCGAAACGACCGGAACACAATGATAACATTTGGAGCTCATACAAGAAATCCCATCTATCGGTGACTCCAAGGAGATAAAAAACAAAAACGCTATGCAGTTGAGTTGCAGAACAGCAATGTGGCCGAAAACACCTTATCGTAGCGGACCAAAACTAACCTAGGATGGGTAAACTGATAAAACGCTGGCCCGGCCAGCAATGCATGAATAGTTTTTCCGTCCAACGGCCTGAAAGGAGGGATTGCGACGAGGAGTCATCGCCCCATAAAACAGCCTCTCAACGCGAAGGAAGCGTGCGTGCCTCAACGGGAGGTATCTAGGACAGCACGGGGTAAGGGACAGTTGGTTTCACTCCACGATACTGTCGCCTTGGGCCCCCTTCGGTTGGGTGTGGTTGATATCAGGCTTGGGTGTCGGCGTGGCCGCGGCGGCGGAGTTTGCGGTTGCATCTACCTCATCTGGTCGTGCCCACCAGCGGCCACCCATTGGATCGGGCGCACCAGATTCTGTAAGTAACCTTAATAGGTGAGCTGTAGTCCCATACGCAGAAAGGCTATGCAGATGCAGGGGAAGATGAATTTCCTCAAAATATACCTTTCCTGATCACCTTGAAGCCAGCACTCTTTTTCTCTTACTTCTTGCGGTAATATTTTATTGTTTCTCTTGTGCATACAAGATGGCGCAACAAATCATAGAAAACCATGGTTACCATTTTGGTAACAAAAGAAGATTGGGAGAGAGAAAGGCAGCCTGCTTCAAGATAACAGAGAGGCGAGATATTCCAAACATATTTATTGCAACATCCCCTCGCTCGTGCCCGGGGAGCTTAGGCTCAGGGAAGGGAGGGTGTGTTTCGCCCCAAGAAGAACTAACCTTGAAACTCAAAGTTCTTCGAATCACCAACCCAGTTTCGCAGCTTCTGCTTGGTAAAATGATCAAAGTCCCATTCGGCGTCCTCAAGATAATGCGTGCCCTGCACCCAAATGTAGATGCCAGCCTGGATAACCTCGCCGGTTTCATGGGCAGATCGGCTGATGTCGAGGGTTTGCTCGTTGCTGAGAAGGTTCACGTCGACTTGCAGCCTCTCGTATTCATCGCCCTCGAAGATATCCAAGCGCTCAATGTCTACTTTGGAGAGTCCTTCGACAACAGTCCCGCGAACAGAGTTACCGCTCTGCGCGATAACGCCAGGATAGTCTACACCCTTGACACGATGACGGCAGTGGTCGTGCAAGATTGCTGGGCGGACCCGCAGTCGCTCCTTTTGCCAGGGGTCTGGGTTCTGGGTGCCGTAAATAACCCGGCTGAGGATTGGGAATGCCATCAGCGTTCCTAGAGAACAAAGTTCAGCAACGGGCTTTGAAGTGCGCCAGGGTAGAATATACGCACCGTAGAAGAAGCAGGTGTATGTTTCTTCCTCCATGTTGGTCATACTTGCGGATGATGGTGATGGCGGTTGCAATTGTGTTGTTCGATGTATGCACTACGAGAAGATGGAGTGAAATAACAAGTAGATGCGAGAGCAGGTATAAGAGTGAGGATATTCTACAGAGAGATATCGAGATACGGAAGCGGAAGCTGCTTGTGTGGCAGAGAAGAAGAGGGCGGTCTCGAGGGAAGGGAGGAGGTTTTATATTGCTACGTCTGCCGTCGGGGCCTGGGAACAATTATCAGCTTCGGCGCCAGCAGCCAGGGATGCTTCCTTCAACCAACCCGAACGGTGAGACCGGCTAACTTGAACCCGCTGCCAGCTCCAACAAAACCTCAGATGATACTATTGCCAGTTGTACAGCTCCCTCCCACCCGAGAAACTCCCCTTCTGATGGCCATCTCGTTTCGCCCCGGCCCCGGGGAGCAGCGTCTCAATGCAGGCATACGGTCGTATCAAGGCAGCACAGGACCGCATGCCAGACAGGGACGACAACAGGAGGGCTCTCAGAGGCCAGATGGGGGAGCGGAAAGCCGGCCAGGCTGCAGGCCCCGTGGGTCAACTGCCTGGGACCGTTATATCCCTTGATCGAGTCGGAGGCCGGCGTGCCACGAGCGCGATGCTCTTCTGGAACGGAGGAACGAGGGCATCTTTCCTTTTTCCAACTCTGGCTATTCTGCCCGACGACTATGGGACTGGCATTGGGATGCAATCGCTAGGCGATTTGCGAGTCGATTCGCGCAGCTGAAGAATAAATGGCCGCTCGCCAGCGACTCGGTTTCAGGCCTAGGAACGAGATGCGTCTACACTTATCACCGTGTCAATCGCAGCCCAGCGTCGTCGTTTCGATGACACTGCTTCCCGTTCCTCAGTTTGCCTGCCCTCTGGAGCATTATAGGCAAGCCGTGCAATAAAACGGCGCCACTCGTCGGCGAATCAGCGAACGGAGAGGGCCTTATAGTAAGAGCAGGACTATGATCCGGAGACGAGCGATGGCCTCGGAGAAATGATCGATGCATGCACGCGAGTAGAAAGCCACCTCTTAGTTTGGTTCCGGTGCCTGCATCGTACACCGCCGCAACGGAGACAGGAGGCTTTCTCTCACTGGAATTAATTCGATCCTGCCAAGCCAAGTACATACCAGGCAAGCGCAGAGTTAAAAATTCTCCATCACGTCAGAGATACCACAGGTTCCCATTCAGAGTCGCACGTTTTGAGAGAAAAAAGCTTGTGTCAGACCAGGGCTAACCAGGTCGGCTGGACCAGGATAGGGTTCCTCGACCGTGTCGTCGAACTTTCGAAACAGTGTTCTAGGTGCTTCGCATCACTATGCTCAAGCGGTCTTAGTCTTGACACCCAGCCCCAGCTCCTGGCGGGCAGATCCCCAATCAAATCTCAAGCCTTGCCCCCGAGAACCCGGGAAACCAGCGTCAACAAAAGGAAAGCCCTTGTCATAAGATCGGTTGCTTGCTTGCCTTCCAATCTCTACTTTAAATCATGCGTGGTCATCCAGACAACCGTTAGTCTGCATCTGCATTGCTGATGTGGGACCCGAGAAGGAAAACAAAGGCAAGGCCGCATGTGTGGTTTGCAGCGCATCTTTATGCGCCTGCGCGCGATGGGTGCGCGGCACTGTATACTGAGTCTATCCGGCGACCCAAAGAACTAGGAAGCTCGGGCCCGCGCAGGACTAACAAAACGTTCGAGCAAGGAGAAGAAAGTGGTGTTTATACCCCAAACGATAGCAATTTTATTTGCGGTTGATTACTTTGCCTAAGCGGCATCTCCCCAATACCTTGCGCCAATGCGGTCATACATCTGAATTGGTGAAGTTACCCGAGGGGGCTCGATGCATCTCCATTGAAGGGGACCAGGGCTCATTCAGCCGAACCCTGCCGGTGTGTCCCGAACCGACTTTGTGCGTGAAACGTAAATATGCGTATATACGTGCGTCTGCATGGGAGGATTCTGGGCTTGTGGGGCGTGATTGTTGTGAGTATTTCTATCACCCGCATGACTGGATGTGGGGATTGATTGATCAAATGGTTGGTAGGTGCTGGGTTCTATATGTGCGGGGCTCTCGTATGCATGCACCCCATATGCGTATAATACTTGCTGATAGAGCGTTTGTAGGCTTATCGACGCATGCCGCACTGTCGCTGAGTCTACGTAAGGCGGATATTTCCGGCGGCCATGCATGCACGTGGGGACAGCGCGAACGCAAGTAGACGGCGCAGTCGCATGAGCTCGAGCGCTCGTGCTTGCGCTCGTCGGCGAGGTTTCAGTCAGTTATTGCATCTGGTTGTGTGCCGAGGCCACAATGAAAGCCATACTGAGCACACCGGGGGCCGGTCGTGTGTGTATACTTGGCACGGCCTCTTTGAAGCTACCACGTGTGTGCGTATACGTATCTGGGCTGTTGATGCGTGCGCTGATGCATGATGGAGTTGATAGCATAACGGTCTGGTTCCTCAGTTGGAAGAATGCCTGGGAAACCGCGGGTGGACTCTGAGGGCAAGGCTGGGCGGCTTCTTTCGGGTTAGCAGGGGAATACGCCGCAGACGTCCAATACGTCGGGCAATGTCAGGCGAAATTGGGGGCATTTCTCGGAGCGCGCCACGTGCACCCGCCGAGTCGTCGGCGTCGCCAGGGCGTGCGCAGGCTGAGGGTGTAGAATGCCTGAGCGGAGCTAGGCCAGCACTGCGTCTACCTGGCCGCGAAGGGGATGGGCGCCTGAGTGTGAGGCGTGGGAGCAGACGGGGTCCGTTGACGGGAGCGGAAGCTGGCTGGAGAAGCCGCTGGATGCGACTGCGATGTTGTTGGCTGGTGGTTGGGCCAGGTCTCTTTCGTTGCTGTGGCGACCCCGCAACGCAACGGTTTGTTGTGGGTGGCCGCCGCACGCTCTTTTCGGCGCAGCGACGGCGCCGGCGATTTCCTTATTATGGCCGCCGGCCCCCGCCTCGCTCGTCGCACGCTTTCGAGCACCTTGCACGCTCCTTCAGGAAATGCCGCTGTGCTGGGGACATTCCGAGACTTCACCAGGAAACATACCATCGATCGGTCCTATCTGCCTATACCATCATCACCGCCGCCAAGTCCGCCTCACTCGCTCGCTTCGTCGACGGTAGAGGAGTCCGCCTGTCTGGGTCGTCTTTGATTCCGATAGCTGTTTCAGCCTGCTATCTCTTATCTCAGCAACCACCGGCCTTCCCAGCTGGGATATCCGTCTCCCACCCGATTGCACCTCATCAATTGGCTCTATTCCGAAGGATACCCTCATCCAGAGCTTCTTCAGCGATAGATACAGTCTCTGCTGCGCGGGATCGAATCTACCAACATGCCAGGCGTCCAGCCTCAGACATTGCCGACGCACTTCCCGTGCTGGGTGAAAGCAATCTACTCATGGGGAGGCGAGGTAGGTTGCCCTCGATATATGCTCTCTGCTTCGTTCCCCAACCTGGTGGATTGCGCTAACTCGTTGTTTTGGTGAATATATAGACAAAACGAGACTTGGGGTTCGTCGAAGGTGACCTCATCGAATGCCTCAATGCAGGCGATGGAGCGTGGTGGATGGGTAGACTGAAGAGAGACCGCCGTCAAGTCGGCCTCTTCCCCAGCAACTTTGTCGAGGTCGTGCCCGACAACCGGCCAGTCACCCCGGTAGCTTCACCCGTCAAGAAGCCGCAGTACGACTATTCCAATTCGAGGCCGTCCTCACAGGCCTCCTACGCTAGCAATATGGATCGCTACGCACAAGGAGGCTCTCCCAATCCCTACCACCAGCAAAGAGGGCAATCTCCAAATCCGTATCAGCAGAACAGAGGTGTCTCTCCCAATACATACAATCAGAACCGCGCAGCTTCTCCAAATCCCTATGCGCAAAACCGGGGGGCCTCGCCTAACCCATACGCACAGAATCGGAGCGTATCCCCGAACCCCAGAACCGCGCAGCTTCTCCAAATCCCTATGCGCAAAACCGGGGGGCCTCGCCCAACCCGTACGCACAGAATAGGAGCGTCTCTCCGAACCCATACGCCCAAAATCGAAGCGTTTCTCCAAATCCCTATGCTCAAAACAGGAGTGTGTCTCCAAACCCGTACGCCCAGAATCGAAGCGTCTCTCCGAACCCATACGCCCAAAATCGAAGCGTCTCTCCCAACCCATACGCCCAAAATCGAAATGTCTCTCCGAACCCATATGCTCAAAATCGAGGGGCATCGCCGAATGACTATAGTCAGTATATGGCGATGTCCTCTAGGCCGCCCAGTGCTCAGCATGGTGCCGCGTCTCCTAGCCCTTACCATCAAAACCCGAGCTACCAGCAGGGTCGTTCCGCTACTCCAAATGAGCAAATGAATCAGCATAGGGCACTGACCCCTAACGGACCAATATCTAGATCTGGATCCCCAAATCCTTTTCAGAGTGGCATGTCTCATCGGCCCTCTTCCCAGCTTTACATGCCCCAGGCAGTAAAGTCTCCGAACGGCTTCCGAGCTGTGTCACCCTCCCCAATGGGATCTGGCGCAATTTCCAAATACAACCAAGATACATCGCCGCCGCCGCCACCACCGGCGCACTCCAGCCAGTACTACCAAAGAGATACATCGCCGTCTCCGTCATTCCAGCACCTCAACGGAGCCCGATCTCCGATACCTTCAAGAGGGCCGTCCCCCCAGCCTTCTCCAAACAGGATTGCACATACTCCAAGCCCGTTACGGAGCGCGATGGATGATGTCCTGTCAAGTCTAGACGAAATGAGCGTGGTAGACAGTGCTAGGAAATCGCCGCTGGACTTTGGCGCCAACGATTACGATCACCGTAGTCCAGCAACTAGTCCGCTAAGATCCCACACCTCACAAGGGTTTGGAAACGACAATTTCGGGGGCTATGGAAATTTCGATGGTATTGAGATTGGCGCTAGTGGCGGGCGCCACGATACGCAAGGTATATCAAACTTTGTGGAGCGCATGGAGTCGAGTCTGAGGTCGGATCAAGGCTCTGGATCGTACCAGAGCTCGAAAGACGACCCGTACGATACTATCGGGCAAATCAAAAAGCAGAGTCTTCCAAGACCCAGCTCGGTTATCCTGACCAGGCCCGTTTCATCAACGCCATCCGATACAAGTGCTAAACGTCGATCCGTCTGGGATATTGATAGAAGACCCAATCTATCCCGACAAAGTACACTTCAGTCCAATAGCTCTTCCGCCGTCTTCTCTGTCACTAGCAACTCGACTGCTGCTACTAGCGCCAGCATCATGAGTGGTATGAGTGCCGGAGGATTCAGTGCTACGAGTGCCGGGAGCTTCGCCCGACACAAGCAGCGAACCTTGACAGCCATGGAGAACAGCCCTCATCCTTTATCTCATCAGCTTGCACAGACAGGACCATTCTCAGCCTTCTCGCCAATTGAGTCACAGATGGTCACAACCAACGGGGTAGTCTTTCATTCTGGCAGGACAAGTCCAGAGAAGATGGCTAGAGGCCCGAACTGGGGCAGCTCCGTCAATACAGGGAACGGGCTCGGTGGCTTATCATCAGTAAATACAAGCCCAAAGAAGAAGGGTGGATTTTTCAAGAAGATCCTGGCGAGTGCAAAAGCTTCAACAGCGACAGCGCGGTCGATAGCGTCGCTCCCGTCACCAGAATCTGATTTGGGATTTGGGGCAGTACGGACGACAGGCATAGCTGGCGGAAATGTCCCCATTGCTCCGCCATCGCAAGACTGGGTTCAGGTGCGGAGAGATGTTGCTCGTTCCAATACAATATCCCGGAACGAGAGGATGGAGAGGCAAGAAAAACAGGAAATGATGGACCTGATCACGATCAGGCCCATTGAGTTTCTGGAAGAAGAGTGCGAAGGAGACGAGGCCTTGAGTGGCGGGGTTGTTGAACAGCCATCAGATTTTACAACAATAAATATGGCGCAAGTGGACAAAGCAGCACGGTTTATCGGAAACTTGCCAACAGGGACAACTCCATCAATACTGGCTAACGGACACGTATGCCGTCCCCATAGCTCCGATGTGCAGAGGCTACGTGCCATATTCACATGGATGGCTGAAAAGATCTCGTGGGAGCGCCCAGGATTAGATTCGCAGTCTGGTGCGATCGACTATGACAAGGACTGCCGCCAAGTTATTCAGAGTCTCAAGGCAACCACAGAGGAGGTGGCAGTCATGTTTATGCAGATGTGTCACTCCATTGGGATCGGGTGCGAGATCATTCGTGGCTACCTCAAGATTCCCGGCGAAGCGGCAGAAACGGCAGAAACGATTCCTCGTCCAAATCATTATTGGAACGCGGTCGTCATAGATAATGAATGGAGAATAATCGACGCCTCCCTCGCCAGTCCGACACACCCGAAGAGAGGTCTGTATGGTTCTGCACCGAACAATACTGCCGATTCGCATTACTTTCTGATGCGTCCATTGCATGCCTGCTTTACCCACATCCCACTGATACCTGAACAACAGCACCTGGTACCGCCAATGCCGCATGCGGTATTAATGTCGTTACCTTGTACAAGTGCTGGGTTCTTCAAGAATGGCCTCCATCTGATCAACTTTGACATCTCGCTTCTGCGCGTGGAGGATCTTGAGATCGTCCAGATTGACTTTCAGGTGCCTATGGACGTTGAGTGCTTGGCAGAGGTTGAGGCCAACGCGTTTGCTGTCGACGCAGATGGTGATATATTTGAAAGTGGTGATGTTGTCAAGAAGAATGCGCTAGCGCAAGTCGCGTGGGAAGGGCCGCTGGGCAATATTCAAAAGACATACCGGGTCAAGGCTGTGCTGCCGGGTGATGAAGGGCATGGAATCCTCAAGGTCTATGCTGGTCCAAGGGGTCTAATGGTAAGTTTTCGTTCCTCGAGCCAAAAACCAGGTTGGTCGTTGTACTAATATGAGTCTGCAGCATTCTATCAAGGATAATCCTCACCCGTTGGCATTCTCCCTCCCAATGTTTCACGCGGGTTCGAACCCGACGTACAACTTTGTGACCCGGCATCCGACGCCGCATGCTCAGCGTCATGATCTTTATATTGTCCAGCCCCAGAATTTACGCCTTGCCTTTGAAAACACATATATTTTCGCGATCCGGCAACATTCGTCGACAGTGTTGACCAATGCGGAGCTTGCGACGTTTAAAGGTGCCAAGCTCGCTATCCAGGCCCCGAGCGGCAAGATCATGAAGATTGGCAGAAGGGCAGACAGCTTGGGTAGCGAACACGGCCAGATATTTGAGCAGTCAATCAAGGTTTCGGAGAGAGGCCCGTGGAGAGGCCTAGTGCTTGCCGATAGAAGCGCGCGGTGGTGCGTGTTTGCAGAGTGGCATTGCGTTTGAGGAAGTGCGGTGCTCAACTCGCGGGCACATGAGGTTTACGAAGTTTTTATGCGACGGTGATGACGGGCCCCCTATTTAGGCGTCCAATGCTGTTTGACAGTATGTGTTTGGGAATTTGGTTCGAAGCTTGCTTGTTGATGGGTAAAAGCGAAAAGCGGACGAGGTCAACGGGAGGATGATTAACTGCATGGTCAGAAGGCGTTGAAATTTTTATGTCGTACATGGCGACTTTTGCTGATATTATACTTTCTACATTTGAGCACTTTTGGTTTCTTTCTTTTTTCTTTCAGCAACCTGAGATTTTTCGGATATCCATGTTTATGTCGTTGTTTTTTCGTTTTTCTCCGTTTTTTTCTCTCTTGCATCTTCTTGTCCTTTCAGCCTGCTATTTTTGTTGATTTTTTTTTGATATTCCGCAGCTCAAACTGCACGATTTGCGAGATCGGACTATGAAGTAATTTCGTCTGGCTGTGCCCTGCCCGCTCTGGGACTAATTTCTACCTACGATTCTACAGCTGCAGTATGTGAGTTTTTACATAATATTTCTAATTGGTTAGAGAAAAAGCTCCTAGAACATTAATATATATATACATAAGCATGGATCAAGCGATCCTATGACCGGTCTGTAGATGTGCATTATGAACAAGACCAAGGTCAACTTTTAGTGTACATTCCTCCTGACCAACCCCACTTGCGCGATTGGTTGGTGTTTTATAAAAAATCTATGTGATGGGGAGTTTTCACGACTCTGGCACCGGGCCGTCTACATTACTCTGTGAGGTATTATTTTGGAAAGACTCGAGTGCCTCGAGGTACTCTAAGACTTGCTTTACACTGGAGACCTCGACGCCCAAGCCACTGGTGTTAAGTTTTCGGACAACGGTTCCGAGGTCGGCGTCCATGAAGCGTTTGTGGCGAGACAGGCCTGGCGGGATTGGCGGTAGATTAGCAAGTTGGCAGCGGGATACTCAGATTGACATGGATCTGTCCGACTCACTCAGGTATGCGTCGCTACAGGGGATATATGTCCTGTCCGTGTTTTCGGTCTTGTCAGCAGATTCGGGAGGTTGGGTTGGTTGGGCGTCCCGATTCTTCCCGCACGCCGTGCCGCCGCAGCAGACAAAGTCCGGCTTGTCGGCCTGCTTGCCGGTTTTGTTGCTATCGGTTTTAGTCTTCTTTGTTGCCAGCGTTCTGCAAAACAGGGTACTCATGGGATCGGTCTGGCATTGGGCGCAGCTGCCGGGCTCGCCGGTGCATCCGCCTTTGGATGGGGCTGTGGCCTTCTTGTCAGCGATGTTGATGGTGGACTGTGCGATGGCTTCTCGCGCGAGGTTCTGCTGGCGCAGGATCTCCGTCTCCCGCTGCATCACCTTCATTTCGGCGCATACGCATGCCGTGCCCTCGGAGCAGAAGCCGCATGATTCTTCTGGACGGGGGCTTAGGTCGTCGAGTGGGGATGGCGACGCAGCGCCGGGCGAAGCGGTGGGTACGATGTTATTGGTGGCATTGCNNNCTGCCGTTATTGTTGCGGCGGCTGTTGCTGGTGTTGCCAAACATGTTTGTAAAGTCAATCTCCATTTCGAGGGTTTGAGGACCCTGCCTCGATAGCGGCAAAGTCGATATAGTCGATACGGTGTCGATGGAGTTGCGGCATGCGCTGCCGCCACAGCACTTCCTCCCAAAGGCCTCCTCGAAGCACGGGATGGCCTCGGGACGCGGGCTGGGGGTGGGGCTGGCCATCTGAGTTACAAAGGTGGTGGAAAAGCTAGGGGCGGTGGAGACACTGCTGAAGCTGCTGTGCCTGGTGTGGTTGCTGGAGGAAGGACCTCTCTCCAGGTCGCGTTTCTGCAGCGCCTCGATGTCGCGGCGGAGCTCTGCGACGGTGGCTCGGAGAACATTGTTTTCGACGGTGATTTTGGAGACCTGGTCCATGAGGACGCATTCTTTGGACTCGTCGATGTGCTTGATCTGGTCTTCCAGCTCGGTTAGCCGGGCAGCCCGGCGTTCACGGAAGGCGCGCTGGGCGGCGCGGTTTTGCGCCTTGCGCTTCTGCACGCGGAGGCGGTCAGCTTGGGTGGGCCCGAGAGGGGAGATGGAGGAGAACGCACCGACGGCGGGGTGTCCGTGGCTGGCTTCCGGCCGGGCTGCGAGGGAAGATATCGAGTTAGCAGGGAGCACATATATGGCTTGAGTGGAGTGTGGGATTGCGGACCTTTGGGCGCGGGGGGATGACCCAGTTCCTCTGCGTGACGCCATTTGTGCTCGATGGCGTGAAGGGCGCGGGCGGGGCGTCGTCGGCGGACGAGGCCTTTGGGGCGATTGCGATTGCAACGGCGGGGGGGGG
>KI966432.1:3554-50457 GCA_000525045.1 Drechslerella stenobrocha 248 | reverse complement strand
ATCGTCCATCGTCTACCGTCTACCGTCTATCGTCTATCGCCCGAAATACGGCCTCAACCACCGCGACTCGCATCCCCGCCCGCGCCGTCCGGCCCGTTGATCAGGAAAACCCGCACGTCAACGTCGATTCCCTTCCACCACTGCCACAGCTGGTTCACGTACGCTAGCTCCCCGTCCCCGGATTCCACATACGGCCCGCCGTTTGGCTCCTCTGTCATCTCCTGTGCTCCTCCAGCCTGCGCCCGTTTCGGCCGCCAGACCCTCCACCCAGAACTCGTCGTCGACCTGCCTGTCCGCCGGTGGTTCGTGCTCTTGAACCGTATGTTGCGAAGCAATAAAATGTCCCCCGGCTTGGCCTTCTTGGGCAGCGCCTTCTTGAACGGCCGCCACAGCTGCACCACCACAGCCCTCCCATCCTCGCAGGAAGGGTCAATCAACGCGAGCGTAATGTAGAAAAAATTTGGCGCCTTCTCCATCCGTTCGACCCTGGCATCCCGAATGTTGACCGCTAGCAGGTCCACCTGCTGATCCCACGCGAGCCCATGCACTTGGCCCAGCGCGACAAATTCCGACAACGATGTGGTTGTCCCCGCCGGCACCTTGGACCTTTTGTTATAGTGCCGTAACCTAACAATCTCAAATGGCTCCGTCTCGGGTGGACCCGTAAGCCGTCCCCCCGGCGCGGCCCGCCGACCCCTCCCCGGTTCACCTAGGGTGTCAGAATCTGCCGCCCGCCTTGTTGGTAACCTAGGCTGTGCCTGCTGGGGGTCTGTCCGTGGCGCCTGCCTGTCGCGATTACCTTCTGCATGCCGGGTCTGTTGCGGCGTAAGCCACGGGAGTGTTCTCCTCCGATGATGTTGGGACAAGTCGTCGACTTCATCGCTCTTAGTAGTATCAAAAATCTCCAGTTGTCCGGGTTGTAATCCATGCCGTTTAACTGTGCTTTCAACCACTTCGAGCCCGTTATCCTCAATTGTAGTAGTCTCTCCCCTCACGGGCCTCAGAGCGGTCCAAGTATCCGTCTGGGCACGCGGCTTTGGGGGAGCTCGTCGTGTGTCATCGGGCGGACCAGCACCGGAATCCTTGCTGCCACTGGAGGGCGTGGGCCTGGCTAGGGTTTTCAAATTCGGTTGAGAAGATCGAGAAAGCCCTTGGAAAGTCGACAAGGCACTATCATGGGATGGCTCCTGAACCCGTGTCTCTGATTCACCCCGCCTGGGACGGGAAGGCTTCCCCACTGCACCTGCCACAGACCTCAGGGGGGAGGACATCTCAGAACTTTGGCCCAGATCCGCTCTTGCCCTGTATGATCTTAACATGTGAGAATTTGGTCTAGGAGCAAAAAATGGGGTATCTCCCACTTTTGGCGGCAAGGCTTCGTCTCCCTCACTGTCGTTCACTTCGGAGCTCTCTCCAGATCCATGGTCCACCTCTTGCCCCCCCTCTATTTGTGGCGATTGTCGCGCGTATTCAAACTCTATAAATCGAATTCCTGACGTGAGCGGGATTATATCTTTAACACTGCTACAGGTATAATGTCAGGATTTCGCACCTGCCATCTCCACATATTCGATATTGTCGTTCAAACGCCGGCCCTCATCGTCACTATCGTCTTCTGAAATTTCCTCTTCTTCGTCTGACGTCGCGATATATCCCTCCATCATATTACCTGTCCTCTCCTCTTCCTCTTCCTCTTCCTCCTCCTCTTCCTCTTCCTCTTCCTCCTCCTCTTCTTCTTCTTCTTCCTCCTCCTCCTCCTCTTCCCTCTCCTCCTCCCCATCGCCCTCTTCTTCCTCGAAGCTCGCCTCTGACCCCACCTCGGAGTAATCTGCACTTTCGCCGACCTGCTTGCCTCCCGATTCGTCATCGCTAGAATCTAAAATGGTGATCACCTCTGCTGACTTTGGCGCTCGTAGTGTCGCAGCCTCGATCGCTTCTCCCATCGAGCTATCATCTTTTCTAGAGATGCTCCTTTCCTGGGACACCAACACAGCCGTTGTCAAAGCGTGCTCGACAACCGTAGCGGTTTCTCGTTCTGTTCTTATTCCTTCATCAACTGCTGTTGGCACCAGGTCCTCATTTAGAAACCGACTTTCCTCATCCTGTTTAGTTTCCGCTTTAGGTATAGTATCTGCTCCTTGTCTTCTAGGTATACCGCTTGATACATCAGGCCCAACTTCAGACTTGATTTGACGCCCTGCTGGTATTGATACTGTCGTGCTCTGAGCAATCTGGCTAGAGAAGAATGAAAATGAGTTTCTCTCCAAAGCAGAAGTCGGGAACGGAGACGGTGGCGGCAATGCGGGGGATTCCGCGGGTTTCAACATTGGAGTAACAGGCTGAGTGTTGTCTAGAGAATTTGTGTCAAGTTGCGGCATCCACCGCGACTGGAGGGACGGCGGAGGCATATCGATAGTAGTTGGCTTAGTTCCTGGTGGAAACCGCTGGGAATCAAGTGTGAAACTACTCATCGGCTGGGATTCGAAATTGGCGGTATTCAAATTCCCAGATATCGGCGGGCCGGGTTTCTCCATCGAGAGCACTGGAGAAGCTCCGCCGGATGGGATATCTTTCAGGGTAGGGGGCATACGCTCTGAATTTTCTAGAGCTGCTGGCGCTGGCGAATTGGACTTTGGCGAATGGCCAAAGAATATTTTATATATATCGCTGTTCGTGGTGTCTTCCCGACTAGTTCCCCTTCCCACATCTTCTGCATCCTGAGTGGCTGGTCCAGGTCTCTGCTCACCCTTATCTCGCGGGCTGTCGGGTCGAATATACAACTTCGAAGTTTGCGGTCGTTCTGCGAGTGCCGTTCTGAAAGACTCTTTGGCTATATATTCGTTTGGAGGCTCGTCAGGCCGGACATACAGCCGGGCGCCTGAATCTGATGTTGTCCTGAAGCTTGTCCTGAAGCTGTTTTCGTCAAAAAATTGGTCTTGGGTCCGCTGGCTTGGTTGGGTCGCCTCCAGATCTTCGTTTGGAGGCGAATCGGATATGTATCGGAAACTGGTATGTGGCTCAAAGAGCCTAGGCCTTTTGTGAACCCTTCCTGCATCGATTCCATCCTCATCCTCATCGCTGTCCAAATCGAAAAGGCGTCTACGACCTTGCGCGAAAATGTTGATTGGCAGCTCTTGAGAGCCACCGGCGCTGCCGAAGAAAGATGTAGACCACGAACCAGATGTTTGGGTGGCTGACTTGGTTGTTCTTTGCGTTTCAATTTCATCTTCCCGTTCAAGCTGGGACTCGTTGATTATCGCCTCGGCCGCAGCGATTCTTTCGAAAACTCCAGAAAGTCTAGCTTCATCGAAGGTCTTGTCCACATCAATATACGGCTCAGGAGCAAAGGAATCCTTGAATACCTGCGCAACACCAAAAACGTTGGGTTAGATAAAGATGGTCCCAAAGAGCTTCAAGTGTGATATCTACCTTTGCGCGTAGGCGCTTCTCCCATCTCAATTGCCATGGAACGTCCTTCTCCTGTTGGTTCGGAAGGGGTTCCCAACTCGCGCCTTCGAGCGACAGCTTGACAACGTCGCCAATGGCAAGTTTCCTGACACTTTCCGCGGCATAGCCGCTGAATATGACCTTCAGCTCTCCATGGTGCTCGCGCTTCTGATGGTCCTGGTGGGCGATTATGGCGGTAAGTTTCAGCGCCGAACTGCTGTATGGCCACACTAACGATACGACGGCCGTGATCTCGCCTGTTGGGGTTTTGGAGGGATCCAAGTCCGATAAGGACACCTGCGGGAGTTCGAAAAGCCCAGGAATGCCTTGCATCGCGTCGTGGTGCGCGCCGGTCTAGGGAGCAGCGAAGGGCGTCTTGCTGTTGTCGTGATGAGCATTTCTGGTGGTGGTGCCGTCAACCATGCGCGTGGGAACTGCTCAGTTGCCAACGTGCGGAAGCAACGCGACCACAAACAACGCCAACAATTCAAGGTCTTGGCACCAACCGGCTTTGGATCTCAGATGGGGCATTTAGCTCGGGCCCGAGAAGCCGAGCAGATGTAGTGTATTGTATACATGTCACCCTTACGCTGATGATTGTGCAATTTGCAACTTACGCATGCTCGACTAACTGCTCAAAACTGATCATTTGATAACTAGGGGTCGAGTTACAGCCTCAAAAGTAGCATGTCGGCGACCTTTGAACAAATTTAACGTGGCTCCCACCATCGGGGAGATACTAATCACACAACAGCGCATGTCGGAGGCGTCACACACACCGTAGTTTCGGGAAATGCGGTTTCAGGCGCTCCAGGCTGCTATTCGGCTGTCTGTACTCTTCCATGCCATGATTCGCGGGCCAGCTACAGCAGCAACTGCCATCAAAGTCACAATGGAAGATTGGCTGGACTATATACAGCATAACCATTTCGTGCTAGAGGAAATACTGGATAGGACTAGCCAATTCGAGGCCCTCAGAGGCTACGAGTGCGCTCTAGGCGGAACAGCCGACGACATTGAGTTACCCGCCGGCCAGGTCAATCCGAACTCACTGGCTTACCATATCGGAACCGTCGATCAGGCTTTCTTTCAATTCAAGGCCGCCCTTGAAACCATAGATACTCTTGCGATCGAGGACCCAGACGCAGCTAAAGTAGAACTAAGCCGGTTTGGTATGGAAAATCGCCACCAGGCTGAGGAAATTCTACATGCGCTTGGCTATTTCGCCGAAGCAGCAGAGGAGTGGAGGCTTGGATGGTCGGAGGCGACAGAGGCACTCGAATCTCTACCAAGACGAGACTACCCAACGGAAGACATTGCTCGGAATGTCCTAGGGCTGGCAGCATACATCCATGGCGCTCAAGGTGACGACGGCCTCTTTGACACGAATGTGTCAATCGACACCGACGCTAAACCCGGCGTTTTTGAAGCATTTTTCAAATCACTCTTGTCAGATATAGTTCGCGCGAAAGGCTTTCTTGAACAAGCCGAAGTGCTCAGCAAACTATATCTAGGGCAGCCGTTTACAGACCTGATCGCGGATCGAGACGTTTTTGCTCCGTATCGTGCTGCAATTATAGCAGATACGTACCCAGACCATCTATATGACATGACCCTTGTCTTCGCTAAGATGTGGGCATTTGCCCAGTGCTGGGCTATCCAGATTAACGCGCTTCTGCAGCTTGCTGCGGCGCTAAGTCCGCTTCCACAGCCCGTTGGTAGCCCTACCTGGGGCAAGGTCATTGAAGAAGGCGAGGGGGGTCCCCTTTATTTCGTATCTGACGAGTCACAAAGCCCCAATTCGCCATGGTCATCCGAATAGCTATATTGCTCATGTATACTGGAGTTATTGCCTGTCAACTAAAATAAACTTAAGCCTTATTCAATCAGCGGCTTGAATCTTGGGTGAAGATACTCGTGGATGCGCGCTTCTCACTAAAATCCTCATAATAATTCCGCCCTCGCCTGAATTGTGACTCCGTGAACTCTACTTGGTATCGATATCTGCAATTGTGCTGTTTTTGTTGCAAAAAACTACCCCAACACACCTCGTTAGCTCCACAACCTCAGGTTTTGCTAGCCCAATTTGTTCTGCAACAGTCCACGATGATGTTGCCGGAGATCAGAAAGGTAGCTGTGATTGGAGGAGGCCCTTCCGGGGCAGTTGCCGCGAAATGCCTGCTGGCAGAAGGCCTCACACCGGTCATATTCGAGCAGCGGCCCAGCTTCGGAGGGGTATGGAACTACACGCCGGAAACGAAAGCACAGATACCCAGGCTTCCACTTGAGGACCCAAATTTCGAGGATGAGCCAGTCTCAGGCCCAAGCTCAGGGGATATAGCCCAGCCGGTCTTTCTGTCTCCAATGTACCCTGAATTGGAGACAAATATTACCAAGGATCTCATGGTATTCAACAAAGTCCCGTTTGCAGAGGAACTGCAGTTATTTCCCAAACACGAGGACATCAATAAATACGTCCAGGAATATTCTAAGGATCTAATACCATTCGCGAGGTTCAGTCATCGAGTAACCAGAGTTTCCAGAGGGGAAAATATGAAATGGGAGGTACAACGCCAAGACGTGATATCATCGCGCAGTGAGGAATCAACATTCGACGCGGTTATTATTGCAGCAGGGCACTATAGTGTGCCATACATACCGACGATAGCCGGGATACAGGAGTTTGAAGAGAAACACCCCGGGTCGATACAGCACTCGAAATACTTTAGAACAACGGACGGGTACCAAAACAAGGTATCCGCAGTTGGCATCTTTGGCCGCTTCTTCAGCTTAGAAGTATTCTGACTGACACACAATCCATAGCGGGTAGTGGTAGTGGGGAATTCTGCTAGCGGAGTCGATATCGCTACGCAGATATCCAAGGTTGCGAAAACACCAATCTATCAATCGTGCAAACACCTCGAAGGCCTCTTCAAAGAGTTCCCTTCAACTGCTGAGGATAAGATCAAAGCGTTACCCACAATCGAAGAGTTTATACCCGAGTCCAAAACTGTGCGATTTAAAGATGGGACGTGTGTATCTGATGTTGACGTTGTCCTGTTCTGCACGTAAGACCACCCCTATCTTCAGCCAATACTTGACAAGACATGAAAGCCCAATTTAATTCTCTAGGGGATACTTGCAATCTATGCCATTCTTGGTCGAATCAGACAATGTATCTGATAGGATGGTGACAGATGGCTTCTGTGTCCATCGTCTGTACCAACATATCTTCTACATCCCGTGCCCAACGTTTGCAATTATCGGGTTACCGATGAAGGCTGTTCCATTCCCGCTAGCCGAATGTCAAGCAGCTTTTGTTGCGGGCGTGTTTTCTGGCCGCCTCGCGTTACCATCGGAAGACGAGATGAACGCCTGGGAGAATGACTTGGCATCGAAGAGAATTGCAGACCGGCATTTCCATTTTTTGGGTTTTCCAGCCGATGCGGATTACATGGACATGTTGAATAGCTGGAGCACGAAAAACAAAGGGTCTAGACAGGGACTATACGAACCTACTCAATGGGGTGAGAAAGAGAGAACCATAAGGAAGAACCTCTCCAAGATTAAAGCCGCATTTATGTCGTCAAAAGCTTCAGGGAAGATAGCCAAGACCATGGCCGAGCTGGAGTTGAGTTTCGAATAGGCTGTAAGCTTAAGTCTGAATGACATAGGCGCTCTTAGGTATTAAGGCGCACCAACATCACAATATGTCAATATGGATTTATATGTAAATATTTCAGGGATTGGTTATTATATAGACCCGAGATCTGTGTATATATGAGGTTTCCCAGTGGCAGTGCACTTTCTTTATAAAGCCCTTGGCTCCGGCTAAGCATCTACTATGTACATTGCGATATGAAGGCTGTCTATAGTGCCCAGTAATAATGCATCGAGGAGTATTTGGTGGGATCCTCCATGGCTCCAATGGGCTGGATGTTGAAGTTGTGTTGCCTGGTGTTCCGTTGTCGTTTGTTTTGAGTCGCAACCACAGCTGCAAGGCACCTCAACACGAAGAAACACCCAACTGCGCCCAACTTGTTTCCCCATCACTCGACGGCAGCAATACGCCTCGAACCGGATCTTGCCCTGACATCTTATCGTCGAAATTGATGCTCTCGATTTCATGCTGATTCTGGGTTTTTAATATTTCAATTCCAGTTCCTCATTGTTCGGCATCAACCAAAGCTGGCTCTCTGGGGCAACGCTCCGGGTAAACATCGCCCTCACCTCGGGGAGTATTTGCAATCTTATCAGCAGAATAAAGGACTCGAACTCGGGAAAGTTACCTGAAGACCAATGGAACGAACAGAGCACAGCTCACAGGATAGCAGCCAGTGGTGGGAGGTGAGAGGGATCACCAATGAACGGGGCATAGGGAAGAGGAAGCAGTATCTCGTCCAATGGGAGGGGACGGATTCTGCTGGGCAACCATGGCCGCAAGACTGGGTGGGTTCGGAGAGGAGCATAATGTCAGGGCGATATTACGTGTGTCTAAATCTAACTTTTGTTTAGAAATACCCGCATGATATAAGCTCGGTTGCAATTCGAGTCTGGGAAGAGAAGAAGCGATATAAGAGAGCTCGGGAACTATCCTTAAGCCCTTCACCTGCCCGCCAGGCAAGAACACCTAAGACTCGAGGCCTTGGTCCTCAGACCTTTCGTCAACAAGAAGACAAAGAATTGAATGAAAACAGTAGAGGACCCTTGAGCAATACTCCAATCACTATTACATCGTCCCCCCCGGCAGAGGACCCGGTTGATGCCGCTGATACATCAGGCGACGACTCCTCTCTCCAACCGAGATCGAGGATGAAGCGACGGCATATCGTTGAGTCCAGTCAGAGCACCAAAATCAGCTGCGGGGACGAAGAGGACGAATCGGAAGGAGAACTGCGACACCGCGGCAGAAGACACCCTGCACGAAAAAAACAGATTTCTGTGGCCCACCGTGAACGAGCAACCTCACAACATATAGTACGCCCAACCCCTAGTCTGTCGTCATTTACTTCTGGGGATGAAGAAGCAGAAGAAACTGCAGGGTTTGTGGGACGTACTATAATTGTACCTCTAAAAGGCGAGGGGCAAGCATTTGGATTGCCAGATGAGGGTAGTCTCAGCCATGACTTCGAAGTTCAGGTGCCTTATACTCAAGCTGTGTGCAGAGGGCGAAGAGAGGTCCCGGATTCACAGTCGTCCAGAGCGACTTCAATACACTTAACTCCAGCTGACCGAAGGATGATAGTGCCTGAAACTCCCTTGGATGTTCGCGCGCGCCGAACTTGTTCCCCTGCTGGGATGCTACGTTCGACCCGGGAAACTAGGGCTAACGAGTATCCTCAGGGCATACTATCATCGTATTTGATGGACCCTAACATCGATTTGACAGACATGCCTGATTCATCACTTCAGGTGTTTTCCCAAGACGTGAGAGAGTTGATGATAGAGGAGGCATCTCAGTCACAGGGCTCTAAAGACTCGCAAGGAACTCATCACTCGCATCAGTCGCAAAACTCAATGCCATCAGCCCAGCTAAGCTTTGGCCAGATCGGGGTTACGCCATCTACAAAAAGCTCCCCTGAGAAGTCATCGCCAGATGCATCTGCCTCCAACGGCTCAGCGGTGGCACAAAAAAGTGTTGCCGGGTGGCAGTCACCACGTTCGCCTTATAATGACCAGAGACGCCCGTTCCAACCCCAAACGCAACTTCGACCGCAACCACAACCACACTCGGTATCTGCGTCAGGCGATATTATTGATATCAACAGCGCCGCTTCCTTGGAAGCTCTAAAAAGTACCTGCGAACCGCTTGTACGTGCTGACGACAGAGCCGCCAGGCTAGATACCTTGTTGGGCCGCGCCGAACGAACCCTGCTCCAAGGCCAGAGTTTAGGACGTGGAACCATTCAACCGCTTGCTCTAGAATCTCACGATCCATCCATCATGAATCCACAACCAGGGCCCTACGCCCAACCAGCACAGGTAAGTTTGGATGCAACGTGATTCAGAACATTGGGTTTTAAATAAATCTAATGTTGCTCGGTATTACAGCTGGAAGTTGCTCAGCCTCACGGCCAGAGCAGCGAGATTGAAAGGGAAGCTTCAGAATATATCGACCCATCGTCGCTTCGCGGCGCGCGGGCCTCAAACCTCGCTGTTAATTCAGAAATATCTTTTCCCGCTCTTCTATCACCAAAGACGCCAATCAGAGAAGAAGACCCCCTGCAAGGCGCTCGTTCCGCGACGTCGACTCCTTGCGGCCCAATACCAGCGAGCGTCCAGCCCGCTCCCGTGAAAGTATTGGGCTACTCCCCATCGCAGAGGAGTAGCCAAATGGCTATCCAGCATGGCCAGAACCTTCCAACCACGGCCGAGAACAGCGCTGAAAGCAGTTCTGCTCTGAATCAAGCTGCAACAAGCCGTCGGCCAAAGCAGCCACCGCCGTCCCCCTTGAGAGAGACTCGTTCCAGCACAAGGAAGAAACGGAATACATCATTAACAGAAGACATGGTGTCAGCAGTGCCAGAGTCCCCTCTACCAAGTGCCGACATTGCCGTGATGACTGATCACGACAGCCCGAAAAGGCGTACACCAAGAACTCGATCTACTAGCTCAATGTCTTCGCCTCGACCTCTAGCCAACAATCACTCTCAGGCTGTAACCACTCAAGATGAAGAGAATTCTTGTAATATGGAAACCCGATCCTGCGAAAGAACACCCGTTGCCGAAGGGTCTCCCCCGATTGGTGATGCTTTACTAGCAGGTTCGCAGGTCCTAAGCTTGATCCAGCCGCCAATTTCCCCAGCGTCGGCCGAAATCTTCCTTGCGATCCCGTTAAACGATATTCAGAGAGCTTTGTATCGACAGGCTCTCTTGGAGAACTATAAAGAGGTGGAGGTATTCCTCGGTATACACAGCCCTGAAAACGGCGAAGATCCTCCTTCTATTGATAGGATGCAGAATTATATTCGTCGCCTCGACGCAACCGCCAGCCACGCGGATCTCTCTGACGACCAGGATATAGACTACGGCGAAGCTGGGCCAAAACTTGTGAAATGGTTTTGCAAACAAAGCTCAAAATTTGCTTTACTTGCAACCCTCCTCGAAAAGCTCAGGGATGAAGCCTACACAGTGGCAATAGTTGCAGAGGGCGGAAAGTTGATGGTATGTCACTGCTCCAGCTTCCAAGGCACGGCCTATAGTACTGATAATAGCCCAGGAATGCCTAGATATTTTTCTCAAGTCGGCGGGGCACAATTATACACGCTACAATGCTATAATGGATCCCATGAGTTCCCTACCGGAAAAGGGTTATCAGAAACTTCACGTTAGTTTAATACCATCTGCCGTCTCAGATTGTGAGCTCACTATGGTCAGTAGCCCTCTCATATCCATTGTAAACTATGATTTAGATTAACAATACTTTTAGCCTCCGACGAATCTTGTACTTGGGTTTGATTCGTCATTGGATTCCTCTTCTTCTCATATAAAAGAGCTACGAAGGAATAGGACATCGTCAGCCGCGCTTACACCCATCATCCACTTTGTGCCAATTAACACCATCGCACACATCATCCAATGCATCCCAAGTTCTACTAAGAGCAACCACCGTCAATATATAAGCGCTATCCTCTTCGCGGCAGTTCTTATTCGTAAAGATGTGGGCGTGCTCCCTCAAACTCTTCTGGGCCGTCTTGAGACATTATCTTCGGCTAGTACCTTCTCATGGCTTGAGAGCCTACAGACAACCCCACAGAGGGTACTTCCTGCCCTACCAATTGACACCAAGTCTCAAAGCACACAAAGTGACAACATCCAGACTCAAGAGCCTACTTTGACCAATAGTCCCACGAGGAAGAGAGTTCTTGTAAGTCGTAGTAATACTTCTTGCCCTCTCCATATAGTATGCTGACAGCCTTTGCCCCTTCTAGTCCATCAGCGCAACGCCAGCCGCTCCAGGTGGGAACTATAAAAAAGCAAGGGTGGAGGCACTGCGAGCGCAGGCTCCTCCAAACGAAGATATACCAATGGAAGACTTTGACTACGCTGCCGACGAGATGAGCGATGTAGAGGCTGCTGGTTCCGAATCCGCCGAGCCAGTGATAACTGGCTCCCCAGGAGGTGGGGCCCTGGGTGACATCTCGCACATTACCGATACAATGCCCGAAGCATTTGCGAAATGCGAAAAGCCGACTTCTGCTGGTAATGATGGTGCTATCAAGGCTGAACATGAAAATATGTTTAAGGGAACCTTGGGTGTCTTCAGGAGTGGTGAACAGACAAGTGGGGAAACAGGAGACATTTCAGATGAAGTTTTACTCGAAAGCATGGTAGGTCTCACAAGTCATATCGTCAAGTAGGTTAGCGCTAACGTAACAATAGAGCAAAGAAGAGTTAATCGAGTTGCTCCTTGGGTGCAAAGAACAATATCACGAAACTAAAGAAAAAGCCACAGAATTTGAGAAAGAGCTGTCGGCCCTACAGGACCGATATGAGGAAAGCCGACAGAAGATCCGTGAACTTAAAGCCGAGTTAAGAGATTACTCTAAGCGGGTAACTCGCCTAGCCAATGAGGCAGAGGCGTACAAGTCGTCCTCCGAAGTGGCCAAGTTGGAAAGTGACCAAGCTAAAGCGGATCTTACAATTTTCCAAAAGGCTCTATCCGATCGTCCTGAAGGTGAGGCAACGAGAGCCGCAATAATCAAGGAAAATGGCGAACTCAAGCCCCGAGTCTCTGCCCTTGAGCATAAGCTGGAACGGTCAGAACGCGACATGGAATTCTTGAGGGATCAGTATCAAATATCGTCCCACGCCAACGGCATCCTA
Source organism: Drechslerella stenobrocha 248 (assembly GCA_000525045.1). NCBI lineage: Eukaryota > Fungi > Ascomycota > Orbiliomycetes > Orbiliales > Orbiliaceae > Drechslerella > Drechslerella stenobrocha. The sequence continues at coordinate 38,184 of KI966432.1, read as the reverse complement.
TTGCGACAAAAAAATGAATTTGAGGAACAGGCTGGCATCTATATGAGAAAAGCTGATGAGACAAAAATCAAGCTCAAAGCGCTAAACTGGGATCGAGAACGATCCAAATACCAGAGCAAGATCAAAGAACTACAGGCAAAGGTTGAAATAGGGAACAGACATAACGCGGCCCTAGACGCCGAAAAGAAAAGAGCTGAGAGGAGCCGGGGCTTGCAAACCAGATCAAGCAGTATACCGCCGAGGCCCGTTCAGTCCAGCCCAGCACCAACTCGTCCAACGAGCCCAACCACTGCCACCAGCCGCCACCCTCTGAGAGGTGTGGATGTTGTATAAACAAATATATAGGAGGCTTTTTTTTCGTTCTAAGTCGCTTTTTTCCTGCTTTCTGACAACCGAGCGCGGGTTTTTAGACACATTCCAGCTTTATATCTAGCCAATGGGAGTTAGTTTGCCTTGTGTGACGTTCCCGGAGTTCTCATATGGCGGCACTTGCAATTTTTTCTTCTTTCTTTTATCCCTTTTGGTCTTGATTGCTAGATGTGATAACTTTCTCCGTTCGTTTTCTTCTAATTCTTCACACTATACATCGAGAGTTTTCAACCATTTCCCTGAAACGCACATTTCTATCATGGAGTCAAATGTCTGAGTGGTGTTTGTCTTATATCGTGTATCGGGGTTTATGGCCCAATTGTCCACTATATATAATAGCAATGAGGCGTCCGGCGCCGGCAAGGCACGGGTCGGAATTGAGAGCCACATCATGTATTGAGCGTATATAATGCCCCGAACCATATAAATGTATCGATATATCGCGATTGTGTTGAAGTCTACCGCCACAGCTAATAATGAGTGATTGAATAGTATTTGGTGGCAAAGTCCAGAGTTTAGACAATCACGTTTCCACGACTGGGTCTAAGAAGTGAGGCAATATAATCAAAAAATCGCGCTAGTATACACCGTTGTTTTTAAGTCGGTCAGAAAAACGATAAAGATGACAAATATCCGTTGGCTACTCCCCGATGAGCTTCCATTTGTTTTGGCTGTAATGTAAAGGTGAAGGGTGTTAGGATAGGAGGCCGGCGGCGAGTAGAGATAATTTGAGGGCTGAAACGCATGATCTGATAAAGAGAGAAACCCGTTGTAGAAACTAAAGATGAAGAAAGCAGGCCCTAAAGCATTAAGGCGTAGGGAAATCGGACAGAAGGGGATCGGGTCAAACGAAACTCGTGCATGATCGTGGGTAGAATGTATCGGTGATATTATAGTGAGGTTCCAGGACGCATTGTTTTGGTGAGGGCTAGATGGGATCTTTTTACATGTATAACAGATCGGAAAGAGTTTTTGTAAGAGGGCAATTTTCGTTGGATTTTATGATATGGATCTGTTTAGATTGATGCCGTGGCTGTCTGTTGAAGAGGAAAGTGGTCAAGAGCCAGAGTACCTCGAGAATGTGCGTCGCGCGCGAACCTCTCCATCTGTTTCATGGTGTGCTCGTACAGGATCCGGGCATAGTCCTGGCGGGAGGCGAGTGCCTCCGGACTGTGCTCGTGTTCGTCTGAGAGAGATTGAGGGGTTATCGGTTGGTGGTAGCCGTTTGTTAATTCAACTGAGGATGTGGTTGTTCTCGAGGACGCCATTATGTAATGAGCCTTCTTTTAGGAAATGGATGTTTACTGCGGTGCTGTGATCCAAAGATGTTGCGAGTGGAAGGCTCAGTAGAGGAGATGCGGAATTGGATGATTTATTATACCCCCTATCACCGCCGAGCCCCAGTATGCCAACTTAGATATATATCAAAGTATATATAGGGCAGAATAAGCTGGGCCACACTATCGTAGTCTGTAGTTGGGTGTTGGTTGGGGGCATACGCAGGAGTAGTAGTCGGAAATTCAAATGGTTGGAAAGCTGATCAGGACGGGTAGGACTTGGGAATTCTTATATCCGGATATGCAACAGTCAAGCCCCACTTTTTATAAACATGCATGTCCGGAGGCGTGAAGGAAGGAGGAGTGGGCGAGCACGATTTGAGGGGATATGATATCAGACACGGGACACAAGCTTAATCCTGAGGGAAACAGAATAAGGCACGCAGAAACCATGGGCGTGCACAGAACAAGGCTACACAAAGTCAAAAGGCCCAACTTGCTTTTCCCTTGTCAATGTGGAGGCGATTTTAGCTTCTGACGGTTGATCGATTGAGAAAAAAAGGTTATTCGAAGTGGGTGGAGGCAGATCAGAAGGCCATGACGACCTGGATGTCCGGGCTTGTCCTTTGTTGTCTTCCTCGTCAATCGCCCTGTCCGCGAATCTGCGGGCGACAGGTTGCATGCGGGATAAATGAATCGCCAGTTGTTTGGGCTGCGGTTTCTTTCCTGTTCCCCGCACGGCCACGCACGAAAAAGAGAAGGCCCGGATTACGTCTTGGAAAGACGGCTCATATCGCCCTCAGACAGCCGATCCTGCTTTTCTGGCGAAGATCACAACCTATTGTCGGCTTGTCAGACTTGCAGCCGGCCAGGGGGGCTGAGAAAAAGGAATTCGCTGCGGCATCGCGCCCAGGGCCATGAGACCATGATGACGGCAAGCGGTCCCCTTCTATATGTTCGCGCCCATATGCATAAGCAAGCAGCAGCTAGACTCCTGTCAGGATGCACAGACAAGGGGCCTTCAGTTGTCTGCATCTATGCCGGGATGGGGCGGGAGCTCGACGGTGCTGAAGCTTTCACAGTGTCGCAATTTTCGGATTGTGCAACCCCCCGGTTGCCTATGGTGAGGTTCTCGTAACGTTTCAGGTTGCCTGGTATCGAGGACTTGAAGATCGGTTGCCCCGAGTTGGTTAGTTGCGGCCGCCGCCGCATTGTCGTCACGATGTCGATGCTTGATCGCCCGCTTTCTCTGCGGCGCTGCTTCTGTAGGCGGCTCGACTCCAACCGCCCATCAAGGAGATATTTCGATTGTGAATTGGCGGTGTATGCGGCGATGGCATTCTGGTTTCCGCATCTCTGTCGAGGTTGGGTGGGAAACTTGGATATCGTGTCTGCGCCAACAAGCGATGCATGCATGCATATCTGCAATGTTCGCCCCAGATGTCGTCATGGCTTCCGAGGCGAAGGCAGCAACGTTAAGCGGCCGGATTCCTTGGTTGGAGACCCCTGTCGGGCCTTTCGTCAGGGTCCGACCAGGATCGAGTGCCTGTCCGTCTCCACGAAGGCCAATTTGTCGACCGGCGGTTTATGATATCAGCCCCTTCTTCCCGCACGCCTTGCAATAGGCACATTCCGCCTGCAATTGTCGATTATCATCATGATGGGCATCTGCAAGATTCCCATGTTTCCGGGAGCTGAGGGCGAGCTCGAGCTCGCGGGGGCTCCCGAACCTGGCATGATAACTAGGATTTCCGTGGCAGCCTCCATTCACAATGTTAGCGTTTTCGATGGTGATAGTGGTAGTATGACCGGACTGATACCTACCCGGGAGAGTGTCTGATACTGGAATGCAATCGGCCGTTGAAGTTGCTCGAGAGTGCTGCCAGGATGACGTGGTGTCGATGTGGAGTCGCGGACCCTTCTGCAGCCAGCCGACGTGCGATAGGAGAACGACACAAGCAACGCAGTCGAGCTGTCCCTGAACTTCGCACGTCGCACGATAAGTTTGAGCCCGCTCCGGGCACATCGCCGCCCATTCACCCCTTCGCCCCTTCGGACGTCAGAATAAGACCCATGCCGTACACCGTAAACTAATGCCGATGGAAGCGCCGTCTGAACGCATTTGTCCGGGTGTTTGGTGCATGGGGGGCAATTGGCACCGCAACTTTAGTTGCCCCAGACCGCACACTAGTCGGCTTCTACGTAGACAGATGACCGAACCGCGAAAATACGTGAGCACGTACCCAATCGCACGTAATTCACGGATGTAGGGCGCCCTTAGGTAACTCGCAGGTCATCGAAGGGCGGACCCTTGATTCTGCGGCGTCATCGGGCGAACCTAAATATCAGGTTGCTATAAATCGGGAAAAGGTGTATCGATCTCAACTGTCGTGCATGATATTACCACTTACTATGATACAATGCAGCCCATAGCAAACAATGTACCAAATGCTGAGATAGTACAGCGTAGATCCGCACAAGCGAAATAATTCCCTCTCGATCAGAATGGAAAAGAGAGACGGGGGCGATAGTTCAATGCACAGTTGCAATGTGGTGGGTGGATCCACAACCTCGCCTGGCCAGAAGCAGAGTACCCAAATGTGCATAAAGTGCCATGGGTTGATAATCAAGCTCCCTCGGCGTAAGGCCTTGCCTTGTAAGTGAAGTGGGAAGCTCCGTGAAGCGACCAATGAGGGTATTGATGAAGGAAAATCCCAAATTCCCTATAACACCAGAAATGCCAGAATCGTAATGTACACAATTTCACAAAAACAGACAGAAGGGCTGTGAAGCAGCTGCAGAGTAACGTAGTGTAAGGGTAATATCAAACGGAAACGCCCGGCTAACTAAGAGAGAAGGACGAAACAAGCAAAGGAAGAACGCTGCAAGACCATTCGCTAGTTGTGCCCATATCACCTGCGTAATGGAAGAGAGAAAGCATAAAATTCGAAAAGTCATCGTGGTGGGCGAGCAGGCAAAAGCAGAAAGACGCCCAGTTTTGGTACAAAGGTATGTGCATACTTAGGCTGGGTGTCGCGATTCAATGGTATCTCGGGCTGTACCAAGCAGCTGGTTGTTGTCAAGAACGGAGGACGAGACCTTTTGGGGAGAGGACTGGCTATCCAGGACTATCGGGTTATGCTTTGCATCGCCTTTTCGATCAAGTGGGGTTTGGGGCCTGGCAATGTTGTAACCCTGAGACGACAAGGGACTGTCCGTAATCCTGTCGTTGGCTAGCTCATGTACTGACTTGCCTTTGGACCCTCCGTATTGCATGGGTGGGTTGGAGCCTAGGCTTTCGTCATCGTCGTCGTCAATGTCTTCAATAATATTCTGCGGGCGGGCGTCCGGCATCGGCGTATCCCCACCACCATCGACACCGTCATCCGCCTCAGACGTAGCAATAGATCCTGCTTGAGCGACTATTGATAAATCGCTAAACGATGTTGTGGTATCAACCGTTGGCGTCTTGATACCATCGGTTTGGGTTGGTGAGACTGTCCGCATGTGAGGACGTTCTATAGAGTCATCGTAAACTGCAGCCGGATTACGTTCGGGCGAGGGAGAAGGATGAGCAACCAAGCAATTAGCGGTAACTAGGCCATTGACACCGTCTACAGCAATCAAGCCATTAGCAGCAACCAAAGGCAGGGTCGACATTCCGAGCTCCGAGGGATCCATCGATAAATCGTTTTCCTTGTCTACCACTTCTTCGACAGCAGACAAGCTCTCGCCAATGTAGGGAATTTCCGGTGACATTTGTCCCGCGCCCTGTGGCAATTCTGCCATCTCAACCGAGCTGTCAGGCTTTGTCCTTTTGAGGTAACTGACTCCACTCGGGCTGATGGATTTTGTTCGTTTTGCTGGTGTCCCATTCTCTTCTTGGCCGTCTGATTTCCTTTTAGCTGGCGAGGAAACTTTTTGAAGCTCTAGTTTGGCAACCGAGCCTTTGGCTTTGAATGAAGGCTGAGCCTCCTTGCCAAAGCCCGTAAGCTCACCCTCTCTTTTGCTCGGATTACCACTATTGTCTAACGAACGCATTTCCCCAATGTCGGGGAACTGAGTGTACGGTTCCTTCTTTAGAAACTTGTCGTGCTCTTCTTTTAATCTTACAAAGAGTCGCCACATCCTGTCTCGTTTGTCTGTTACTTCAGATATTTTCCACAGCGCTCGGGCTGCCTCTTCGGTACCGATATCTCTCTCGTAGAGCGCATCCTTGATCTGCAGAGGGGTTTCAAGGAACTTTTCGACGTAATGCAACATGAAGACTCCACAGTCCGAAAAGTTGTCCTGACCAGGAATTTTTCGCGGCGCAACGCCCATGAAGTCGCTGAGCTCTAGTTTGGCATTTTTCTTGTCCTGGGCTTCGAACCTCAGATAGCTTTTGACACCTCTCAGCGTAGCGTTGTGTATACCATGCATAGAGTCAAGTATAATGACAGCGCATTTTTGTGCAGGAATCGGGTTGCGCCCACTTTTCCTAGGAGTAGATTTTTGACTGCTAGGGGGCTCTACGCAGGACAATTCATCGTTCAACGTTTCCCGAGCTTGTGCGTTTGCCATCGCAGCCGGGAGGTTACAAACCACGGCTAGAAACCAATGATATTTTTCATTAACCGGAATGAAGACGAAATCCTTGTCGAAAATGTCGACATCTTTAGTCCACCGCTTAACTTTATCATAGTTAAACTGTTTCCCGTGGTCGCCTTGGCCACTGAAGGCGTCGTATAGATAGGTGTTGAATATATGAACCCTAGCCGCGAAGGCCGGGTTATCACGTAATAAACGTTCTCTGATGAATGCAAGGTAGAAATTGATGACCTCGTCATTCAGAAATTCATCGGGGTCTAGCAAACGCAAGTTGGCGCTCTCAAGGGTGTCGCACGGCCCCCGCTTCTCAAACGGAAATTTCAAACTTTCGGACCATGTTTGGGGTGGGTGTGGTTTTGGTTTTGGCTTCGGTTCAGCCGGTTTATGGTTGCTCCTCAGGTTTCGTCGTGTAGGTCTCTGGTTGGCACCAATTTGTGACGGAGCAGGCTGGTCTCCGACTTCCAGGCTCAAGTCATGAACTTCGGCCGCAGGTCGGGCGGTATGAGACACAACTGACCTGGTCTGCGCGCGACTGGCCCGAACTTGTGCTTTCGGTGTAGCCTGTTGCAAGTCGGACTGCGTAGGCGCCCTATTCACCGCCCAGGGGGCCACTGCATCGCCTGAGGCACAGCGAGTAGTCAGAGCTTGTTGAGCTTCCATCTCCTCGATATGCTTTTTGAAATATTGCCTGTAGTCTTCATTAGCAGGTTGGAAAAAACTAGGGCTCAGCGATGCTAGAGACATACTCAGACTTAGGCTCAATCTCTATCCCCTTCTGCCTCATCCAATTCACAAAAAGCACAGCGTCGCGTGTGTCAACGCCCCGCGAACCAAGTTCGGGTATTGCCTCGAAAATAAACATGACAAGTGCTCCAAGGTCTATAGTGCGACAGATAAGCGAGAGTTTTTTGTAAAAGAAAATTTGGGCGGGATATCTCATACTGTGCTCACGATTCCGAAGTATAATATGCACATGGTTCCTATAATGTGGATCGTCCGTGTACTATGTATATGATGAAAGTTGATTAGCATTGTTGTGCATACAGTCGGAAAACCAAGGGGAAGTGCGTTTACCGCTATGGATTTGATATTGCCGAACTGAATTCTGAAGTCCACGATTTCATCGGAATTTTCGAAAACTGCTATTTGTTCATCTTGGACCTGTCTCAGAAGCATGTTGAAATGGTTCAAGCGATTCGGCCCGCGCCAGGCGCCAACAAGCCCAATCGAAGTATTGGATCTCTGAGTCCCACTGGCCAAAGCTTTCCGGGATGGGGGGGCAACAGACTTCGGAAAAAGGGGACCCCTTTTGTTCGTAAACTGTGTTCTGACGGGGTCGGTTGAACTGCGCAATTTCCAAGAATCCTCGGGCCCGGACGCATCCATATCAACCTCGGTGGCAGATGGGCGAATATCAAAGTGATCTGATGGGGGGTTTTCCCGAACGTATGGCTGTGCGTCGTGTTCGTTCGAATCGTGTCCGTGTCTGTGTTCGTGCAGGTCGCTGTCATCCTGAGCAGCTGGTGTGAAGGGGATGCGAGGTAATTGGGGGTGGCCTTGGTCCCCTCGGCCAGTTTTCGATCGTTCGATATGAGAGACTTCGATATCAAGGCTTGTTGCGATGGACTTTGTATCTGGCTTTCGAGAATGGTGGCTAACATCACGCTCGCCAGCAAAATGGACCCGGCCCTGCCCTGGGCGCTTCCTGTCATCTCGACGGTGATTCCGGCTTGCGCTAGGCGAGTGCAGGCTATTCATAGGTTGGGGTGCACCGGCCTATATGCAGCCTGTCAGTCCAGCCTATATTGCCTGTATGGAGGTCCAAGTGACATACAATCGTGATCCTTGTTGCGTTTGGAGGGTTTCTTCACAACCAGTTAGCCTTTGCAGTTGGATATATAGTTTATTGCAGCGACGTACCCATAGCCGTGGCCCTTGTATCTATGTGCATACATGGCAGGAAATTGCGTTTTCGTATTCTTCATGGGCGACGATTTTGGGTGCTGGGCCTGTCCGTCAATTATACTGCGTCAGCGGTTGGTCCGGAGCGCGAGCATTTATCATGGGCTCCGTACTTGCGCAGCGGGAGCGCCGCTGGCACCAGGATCCTCCTTATCACCATTGAGAGGCATCGGTATAGCTATACCCGGAGGGGCTACTATACTATTTACCCGATCTATCCAATCGATCATGAATCTGCCTTCCCTGTCGGAGTATAGAGCTTTCTGCAGCGGGGCATGGTATCGTCACCAACGGGTCATGAAGCAGACCAGGACTGTTCCACTCCACGGTTTCGACTCCAAGATGCGGCCGGGATATAACGAGGGACTCGCCGGCAATCCGCCCGTCCTGAGTGCGTTCGTGCGGGGTGGAGTTTGATATCGCCTGGTGTGGCCGTAAGAGACTGTTGTGGACGCGAAAAGGCGACGGGCGACGACGTGTCCCAGGGGTTGAAGGCCGAAGGACAGACTGTGTCCGGGAAGGCGACAAGGGCGTAGTAGATATACGATCTGGACCAGGACGCTGATGCTGGTGGGACGATGGCTGGAGGCGGATGGCAGGGCGGATGGCAGGATTCGGTGTTCGAGATGGACAGACCGATGGCCAAGGGCGTTCGTTCCTGAAGACAAGACGGGCAGAACAACCTCACCCGCAACACACGACAATGGACCGCTCCCCTGGGCAGATGACTAAGGCCGCAAGTATATCGCCAACCGATTAAAAGCCGCCCCGGTGTACAGATCGGTTGCATTGGCCGGCAGTGCCCCGTGCTGTCCCCGCCCACTCACGCTTACTCAAGTATCTCCAAACGTGCCAACTAGGCGAGTTTGCCGGTGCCAGTTGGGTCGCGGCCGTGCAGTTTGTCCTCTCTCGTTGGATTTTCCGCGTTGCCATCAGCCGAAAGAACACCGAAGCCACAAACACCATCCACCGCTCCTTTCCCTCCATCCACCGACGTCTCCAACCTCAATCGGCCAGCACAACCGCCCCTGCGCTCTTCCACAATGGCCCGCTACCCGTGGCTGCTTGCAGCCATTCTCTCCGTCGTCTACCTCGCGCGACCTACTTCAGCAACCGCTCTGACATACAAGCTTGCGGCCAATGAGCAGCACTGCGTCTTCATCCACAACGACAGGAAGGGCGTCAAGGTTGCCTTCTACTTTGCCGTACGTCGAGGCCCCCAACTGCTCACGACGCGTCCCGAGGTAGCAGACCCCAGAGTTAACTCCCAATCGACATGCGGTGTAGGTCCAAGCTGGTGGAGCCTTCGATGTAGACTACGAGGTCAGGGGCCCTAACGATGAGCTCGTCCTCGAAGGCAACAAGGAACGCCAGGGAGACTTCGTGTTCACCGCCAACGAGCTGGGCGAATATAGCTTCTGCTTCTCCAACGACATGTCGACCTTTGCTGAGAAGCTAGTCGACTACGAAATCGCTGTAAGCCGGCATCTACCTCGAATGCGTCCTACATCGTGCCATCTTGCTGACATCCCGGTGCAACAATCCCAGGTCGAACACGAACAACGTGCTGAACTCCCTACCCGTCCCGGCACAACCCCAGAGCAAACCACCACCCTTGAAGAATCAATCTTCAAGCTCTCTGGCCAGCTATCTACCATCTCCCGCAACCAAAAATACTTCCGCACTCGTGAGAACCGCAACTTCTCAACCGTCCGGTCGACGGAGCAACGGATATTCAATTTTTCTGTTATAGAAAGCTTGATGATGGTCACAATGAGCTGTTTACAGGTCTTCATCGTCAGATTCTTTTTTCAGGGTGCAAGGAAGGGTCAGTTGAACTTCTCCATCTTCCCCACCCAGGTTTCCGAACGACAACAGACCCGAGTCACGATCGCTAACACTTAGCTGTTTTATAGGTTACGTTTGAAAACCCCCACAAACAAACCCAACAGTTTCAAGCCGCCCCCTTCGCCCCTCTTTACATACACTCACTTGTTTCGCTACCAGCGCAACCTCCAAACCATTTCTATCGCATTGACACATTGTATGAAGCTTTGGTTTTTCTATTGGCGTTTATACCTCTTGATCTACGAAAACATGCGATACCACAGCTTGGTCAGGGCCGTAGATGTAACAAAGCGTAAACAAACAAACTTACCAGCTCTTTGCAGCCGTACCCGTTACGCTCGCTCGATAACCCATATACATGCCCTTTTATGGGAGATCCCGAGAAACAAGCCCTGTACGCACAACGTATAATAAACTCCCATAAACCACAGGAGGGTCATCCAAACCCACTCTATACTCTGTCGGTGCTTTCTACTCGGATCTCCCTCCTTAATTGGCTATGGAGCTCTGAATTACGCACCGATATATCTATCTTTACCATTTCCCAATCGCAATCAAAGTAGAATTTAAAAGGAGGCAAGAAGGGAGAAAATTGTTGTACATACTAGTGGTTGTACAAAGCAGATACCCCGAAAACACCAAAAGAAAAGTTTAAAGGAAAGATCAAGGCAGTACATGTACGGGTCAAGACACCTGTTCATAAAGTGACCATGAGCAGCCACAAGATCAAATTCGGCTTCCCGAATGTGCTTAATGGATGGCGAGGTCTGCGCGCGGAGCTTTAACATCTATACGGATTAGATTTAGACCTTGTCGCGATGCCCGAAATAGAGGCACACCCTACCCGAAGTAGCTGTTGGGAATGCTATGAAGGGTAGTAACGTATAAAAGAGACAAAGGGCCTGTTTGGAAACAATGGTGACATCGACAGCAATGATTCGTTTTGTTCATCTCTTTTAATCTCTTTTCCCAAATGCAAAACTTTCTGGGTTACAAAAAACAAACAGACCCGCGAAACGACAGAAGATCCGGCGAGAGTAAAGTAAGGGGAAATGAGTGCGAAACGAGTGCGGACACTATTGGGTAACACCGCATACAACAATCACCGTCCTTTTTCCTTCTAGAAGAAAATAGCCCTCCCATGATACCTTAGCAAAAGTACAAGGCCGACCACAGGTCCAGGCGTAGAAGACGCTCTAGCGACAAAGAGGATGTGAAATGACGAAAATTTCTGGTTTATGTTGAAAGCACTCGGTCAACGTATGAAAATCGACTGTTCTTTGCCGAATATCCCGCCTCGTGGCGACTTATCGGCATGGTCAAGCCCAAGGACGTCTTCGGGGTCGGTAGCAATATCCGATAAAATGTCCTCTAATATCGAGATGCTCTGTCAGTTGATGGCCTAGATGACTACTTGCAACCCTGATATACCATACCATCATTCAGATACACTGGTTTCGAATAGCTCGTTTTCTTAACAACAGCCAATTTTATCTTCTCGAAATTTTTGCCTTTGAGGCCGGTTCGTTTCTGTAGCCGTGCCTTCGTGTCTTTGAATATTTCTCCCTGCATGGATTGTTAGCATATCCCACAGAATATGCAGATGGTCTGATCTCTGCGAGGTTGGTACCTTCTTCATGACAAATTTGAATGGTATGCCATGTGCTTTGCTTGGCTCCTTGTAGAAGTGGATACAGCGAATCAAGGCCTCGGAAGTAGGGTCTTCAGGGATGCTCTCCTCTGTATCCACCTCACCATAGAGACTAACAAAATCTTGAATTCCCGCAACGGCATAGTCATGACTCAAACTTTTGTGGAACTTGTGATTGTGTGCCTCCCAGATATGGACTTTCTCCACGTCTTCATCGGAAAAGTTGACCTTCTTCTGAAGCAAATCGATGACATCTCGAAGCACACCGTTCTTAGGTGCTAGAACCTCGACGCTCTCCTATTCAAGGTCAGAAACTTGGAATGACATAAGTCAAACTAACGTGATAAATACCTCTTTAGTAATGCCCTCTGATACCCAGGTCAATTTGATCAGTTTCTTAGTTTCCAACTCGCTCAAGCTCATGTCAAGGATTTCATAGTATAGAGCATCTTGTCGAACAGATTGCATATATGATGATTGCATCATCTGCGCTAGGGACAGGACACTATTCCCTCTCTTAACTACGGACCTAGTTGGCATCCCGGTATTGGCGGCAACCGTCGTAAAACGCAGATGGGTTGCTGGGACACCGAGATGCTCTCCAACCTTCGCTGCGAACTAAGGAACTGTCAGGAAGATGAACTCAAAGAGAATAAGACAATATGTTAATATATACCTGATCATAGTTAAGCCTCTTATTCACCTCAAGATCAAATGTTCTGTTCTCAGACAAGTTCCTCTTTAGGAGCAGGCGCATCACGACTCGATTTTGCAAGAAGTCATAGAATTCTTTGGCGTCTATGTAGCCTCCTGCGGGTAGTTTTGCGATCGACCTGTATTCAATACTCAGCACATACTGCAAGCAAAATGCGAACGGGAGGACACCGACTCTTTTTCGGGAAGTTGTTTCTGGAAGCAAATAATATCACCATCCTGGATTTCAGCTTGCGCAAAGGTTTGTTTGGGCTTCATTGGTTCGATCATGCCAGGTTTTATTTCCTAAAAGGGGATATAAGTAAACCTAAGATGTATCCGGGATGAGGTGGAACAAACCTCCCAGAGCTTGAGCTGAGTATTTGATGGCCAACCCATCTCGCTAAGGATGACATTGTTCAATTCTGACACCTTGTCACCCTTCTTCATGTAGACATGACTGATACCTCTGAGCGTTTGTGACTCTGCATCGAAGTGCTTCAAGAAAAGGAGCGATTGGACATCAGAATTATAGTTGTAGCTCTCTAACCAATTGATCTTGGCGGCGTCTGGCCCTGACGCTACTTCACACCATAATCTGAAGTCTTGCCCCCTTATCCCGTACTTCCCACCTGCTTCTTCCATGGCTATGGCCGGCTTAGTAACACGATGAGAAGGAATGGATAACATAACCTTGGAGGCACCTACACATGTCTAGATTTGATAGAGGATGATCTGGTCGCACCGTCTTGTTCTGCCTATTAACCATGACCCACAACCGAACCTTTTCTGGCGGTTGCCCTATATCGCTAGCAACGAGTTTCACGAAGGATTCGAGGGTGGATGCTTTCAGAACTCGGTAGTACTTGGGCGCACTGGGGACTTCCTGATGATCCCACGCGGCGAGGTCAAATCCTTGGTGTGATTTGAACTGTTCGTTTGTGATAAGTTTTGCAAGCATGTACAAATGCTGTTCTTCCCTTTCCTTGCGCCTTTGGTCACGCAAGGCCTTCTCTTCGTCCAGGCGTTTCTCTATTTCACATTGTCAACGATCCCAGCATAGCAAATATGGAGCGGTATTATATATTGACTTACGGAGGTGAGCAGGGGCTGCATAATTATCGGCAGGAAGGATGCTGTCCAGGCGAGTTTTCCGGATGTAAACCAACATGTAGGCGCTCATAGACCGTTTAAGAGACATAGTTCTAGAGTAAGGATTTCGAGGGCCAATGCCAATATATTGGGCGGCAGGAATGTCGCCGCCGAAATTGTCATCTAAAACTTCTTTGATCGTTGCCGGTGTCACTCTATCGTCGTCAAATTTGAACCATTTGCCGCCAGCGTCAGGTTTGATGAATGCATAGTAATGACCAGCGTTGAAATCACCACTATGGACAAGTACGCTAAAATGGGAGGTAAGCAAAGCGGGAATAGGCCTCTTCTGACTGGTCGTTTACTTACCCATGCAGAACGTATTCGTATGGCTCAGATTTATCGGCATCTTCTGCTAGGTACGGTGATGCATCAAATTCCTCTGGGAACTCGTACAAGTCGTTTACCTACGACCGTGTCAACCATCCAGCAGGGATGAGAGAAAGGATGTTGAAAAAGCGAAAATTTTACCTACCTTCGTAATCGCATCCCTCATGAAGTCGTAATCAAATCGCTTAAGATGAACGTGGAGTATAGGAGGGAATGATTCAAATATGACCCCTTTCTTAGCGTCCTGCAAACCATGGCCCTCGGCAAAGTACTTATTCTCCCCCTCGAGCGTCTCGTAGGCAATGTAGTCTCTGAAAGACTCATCCAAGTTCTTCTTCCCACGTACTGTTAATTGGATATCCCAGTACTCTTCTATCCGTGAGGATTCGTACGGGACGTTGATGCAAGAGATGTAAGTTTTGGTCTTTCCCACGAACATTTTCGCCAGTGCGTTATCTGCCTCGGTATCTTTCATCTTCTCCTCGAGCTTCTCCATGAGAATTCTACATAGTTCTTGGACATCCTGCTGCTCAAAGATATGCTTGGTCTCCCAGCCGAAGGATTTAGTGAGTTCGTTTGTCCCAAGCGCATCGTTGGAAGTCTCAAGGAGATAGAAGAGTCTCTGTAGCGTCAATGCGCTATTGTCGGTTTTCTCATTTTCAGTGGGGATTTGGTAAACAGCCTACAATTTGTGTCAGATGGGATATTCAATCACCAAATGGCTGATTTTGGTACCTTTCGAAAGCTTTTTGTGAAGAAAAGCGACTGTATCAATGAGTTCAGATAACAAGTCGCGCCTTGGTTTTTTAAGCCCACACACCCAGTCTTTTTCTTCGAATCGTAGCTTCGATTATCATTTATCAGCTCCTTCTCCTAGCTCTGTGGATCAATAAAAGGACAAAGGCGCTTACTTGACAAAGTTATGCCACAGGACGCCAGTTGGATCCTCGACAATGCGAACGTATGCAGTGATGTTGGCTTTGTCGTCTTCAATCATCGGCCGGTTTTTATCAGCGTCTTTGACACGAAGTTTTCGAAGTTCATAGAACCTAGTGAACCCCCAATCCCCCTCGTCGAGATGGAAACGATGGTGAGCATCTACCAGGCGCCTGTCAGGTCTTCTTCTCCTCGAAATAGTAATACTTCTAAGTACTCACGGTGGGGGGAATATATCGTGGGATCGTTCGGATTCCATAGAACGAGTGCGAATTGAACACATCTGTACCAATCCTCGGGCGGTTTATCTTGAAACCCGTGCTCCAGGTACAAAGAGGCATGGTCTGCGTTGTTGCCGTGGGGGAAGAATAATATTCTCCTACAACGCGATAAGCTTCGCAGAAAACCTGGGAGGTCGTAAGGTTAAGGACCAACCATGGGGTATCGCCAACGTTAAACACGGGTCCTGTTATCCTCTTAGGCAATGCCGACCAATTATCGATTTCCCAAGTGAAATGTCCTTCCGCAAGTGTTTCCAGGTCGGGGAACTTTGGAAGCTGCCGCTTCAGCATTTCAGCATCTGGAGTTGAGAATACGTGTTAGATTGTAGTGGATGGGTCTCTATATGGGTCCACCACGAAAACCCACAGTCATCTGCCCGTATCGGTGGCTCTTTCTCCTCGGGTTCTAGTTTGTCTGCCTCGGTAGGCGTATCGATGATGGCAACATCCTTTGAGTCCTTGTCGTCAAGTTCGGCGTCCAGGGTCATATCATGGTCCTCCGGCGACTAGAAGCTATATCAGTGCAAAGGCTCGGACGATTTGGCTGTGCACGCAAGCCCACCTCTTCCATCTTTATTGTGTTCTCCATCTAGGAAACTTGCCGCAGCGGATATCTACGGTCCCTTCAGGTATTGAAGGGCTATCAGTACCGGGCTCGGACGACCGAAATGGCGGCGGCGACGGTATCTACAGAGGTCGGGAAGAAGCGGAGACCAGAGTTCACGTCGCTGACAGATGGATATAGATAAAAGTTGGAAAGTAAGATCAGCGGATGAAGAGACGAGGGCTTGGTGGTTCAAGCTCTTCAGATCGTGTTGCCCCGCGACAAGAAAACCGGAAGAGACAAGGCAACGTTGGTGAACCAAAGGCTAGGAGTCGTATCCAACGGTTGCGTGCTCGGATTCAGCGAGAGGTGACGACGTGGCTTGGTCGGGAAGAGGACAAGGAAGGCGCGGGGGCGGTGAACGGTGCGGTGGCGGTGGTGGAAGCGGTGGTGGTTTTGGTGGTGGTGGTTAGTGGTGGTGGTGGTAGTTGGCCTGTGTGCGGTGTGTGGTGTGGAGGTAGCAGCTTGGCCCACAGCTAAAGGGCGGCGAGCTGTGATGAATAATCTCCAGGCGGGCGACAAACAAAGCTGGTAAACGTTAGAGACAGCTGCTATCGATATCACCACTACCTCCTTTGCTTACCCAGCTACCGACTCGCCAATACCGAGAGTCCACAAACGAGGTGGAGAAAGATCGCAAGGTGGAGAATGGCTTCAAGGTCGGTATTTCTGTCCTGCATATATGGTCCCCTGTTCAGCGAGCCGGTGTGGTTCTCGCGAGTGCTAATTCCTCCTTAGCGTGCATCAAAGCTCGAATATCTCGAAACTAGATCCAGAAGCCCTCCCGACTTCAGGGTTACGCAAGCAAGACAATTTAAACCGGCTCGCTCTACCAGCAATCAGATTTGCAGTTGTCGGGAGCACCCGACCAATGGCTGTTAGCCCAGGCTCGCCACAGGTGCAACCCTGAACAAAAAGCACTTGCCCGTGGGCAATCCGTGACATCGGGCTGTAGCACTCGAGGCTTTACACCACGTAAGGCGACAGCGATATGACGCGCTTTTGAGGTCCCATGGCGGCGGGCTTCTGGCTTTCGCACCTGAGCCAACATCACGTTCGCTATCGGGCAAACCACCGGGTTTGAACCGGAGCGGCGTAATCAAGTCGCCCGGACGCCGTGCGTGGGGGAAGCACAGAGTGCATCTCAGCTGTGCCTCTCGTCCTTGTCAACAGCATCCCGGGGCCCTTCGGGCGATGCTACGGGAAGGCATCCGTGATGGCATCCTGCCAGTCATGTGAAACTCCACTGATTAGCGAGCAACTGCGGCTCTCCAGAGCGAGATCCTTGACCAGGCCGATTTTGGGCCGACCCATGCGAGACGACCGCAGTCGGCCTGCATGTTTCCAGTGCAGAGGACGAGACGCCCTTCCCTCTTTTGTTTTTCTGCGTGCACTTAAATATGGGGGCCCGCACGCCCCGCTATGGGCAGAAGACCTTCTGTTCTGGATAATGCCTCACGAAGAGGGAGGATCTCGACCTGCTCAGGGCAGATAAAACTCGAGCATGGGCTGAGGGTTGGCAGTGAATGTTCTGTTCGAGACTGCAGGTAAGGCGTCTGAGAAGCGCCTGACATTTTCTCTTCTCTTTCATGTGCTTGCCGTCCGGGCAGAAAACTGACTCCGAATGTATTCACTCTCAGCAGCATCCAAATCGGACAACAGATCCTGCTCGCCGTAGCAGCCGGATGAGAAGGTCGTTAACGCCATCGTTCCCTTTAATTCACTCCATCACCAACTTCACTATCCTCATCATCATCGTCGCCATTGTCCATGGAGGATAGGTCGTCTCGATGTACCGATACGCACCATCTTCTCTGCCCCGGCTGACCAGACGGTGCAACAACACTTTCGTCGCGACCCTCCAACAAGGCCCCGCCGCCATCACTGCCAACTTTGTCATTCGCCGACAGGCCCACTCCATCCACTCATGGCAGCCCTCGTTCGCTCTTGAAGAGCATGTCGCTCGAGATGCAAGACCGATATCCCTGCGCCAGCTCACTTTCTACGGCCGCAACCTGACACTGGATCGTCTCTTGGACTCCGCCAACTATGTCCGAACCGAGCTTCCAACTAGGCTCGCCCACCGCATCCGCGACATGCAACGGCTACCTTATGTTGTTGTCACCAACCCGAACGTCTCCAAGGTGTACGAGAAGTATTATAATTCGTTCGAGCTGCTGAGGAAAACACCCGAAATCACAACGTCTGAGGGAAACGATGAGTTCTGCCAGTTGATTCGGCGGATGCTGACCGAGAACTTGTCTGTGATCCCGGACCTGGCTATCGGCGCGCTCGAGTGTAGAGACTTCGTGCCTGCCGCTGAGCTCGACAGCTTCCTTAGGACAATGCTCAAAAGCGTATGGCTCCCGTCTTTCTGTTTGTAGCCGCAGCGATACGGCCTGTTAACTAAGAATATTCCCTCTAGCGGATCTCACGAAGAACAATAGCGGAACAACATGTCGCTTTGACGGACACTTACAATTCGCCATTTTTCTTCCCCCACGTTCCCCAGAATGGGGTCAGCCGGGACCACACCAACGGCGCAGACTTTGTCGGCGAGGTCTTCCTAAAGTGCAATGCTCGCGAGGTAGTTGAGAAGTGCGGGAAGCTCTGTCAATACCTTTCAAGACAAGCCAACGGGCCCGACTCGCCTGTCCCCGAAATCATAATTGATGGACACCCGGAAGCCACTTTCCCATACATCCCAAGCCATCTGGAGTACATCATTGGCGAGCTGCTCCGCAATTCCATCCAAGCCACGATCGAACGCCATGGCGGCGACGGTAACTCAAACCTACCACCCATTAACGTCCTTATTTGTCAGACAGCACAATATGTTATATTTCGGATCTCGGATCAAGGCGGCGGGATCCCACAGGATATCTTCCCGCACATCTGGTCGTTCAGCAAAGGCCCGAGGAGGCAAAAACAGCTGCAAAATATCTCTCTTGTTCCAACAATGTCCGCTACACTCCAGGAGCTGTTCCACACAGGCGCAAAAGAAGGAACTATTGAAAACGGCAAGGTGAGGGGAACCTCGCTCGCTCCCCTTTCCCACAGACCGCCGAATCTGCGGCTTGGGCTTGGGCTTCCCTTGAGCAGGGTGTACGCGGAGTACTGGGCAGGCAGCTTAAAGCTGCATAGCTTAGCGTCCTATGGAGTTGATACAATCCTCCAGATCAATAAGCTGGGGAATAATCTGGAGAGGCTTGTCGAGCGGCGGAATCTAGATGGCATATAGGGCAACAGGGAAGAGCCCTCTATCGTCTTTGCACATTGCATTCGTGTTAGCGTGTCAAGCATATCCTTCTTGACTTTATTTGTATCATATCTGCACTATATGTGGAATATGGAGACGGTTGCAACCCCGTTTGGTTTTCTATATATATGGCTGGCCGGCCCTGGATAAGTTTTCCCGAGAATAAGTAGCATCTGCAAGGCCTTTGCCATAAGCCGGCAGGATATCTAAAACCAGCCTCTAGCGCTACCTTACTCTTACCTTTGACGTCCAGAGCATCGAGCTTCACACTAGTACTAGCAAATCGAAGGATATCTAGGATTGACACCCGGATTCAAGATGTCCACTCACCAGTTGTCTTGTGTTGTTGTCTGCCAAGACTTTCTGTCCTCCAGAAAATTGGCTGTCGCTTTCTTTAGTAGGTTGTAGTCATCACAAACGACATCTCCAACCGTACCATCGACCACCGACTTCACAATGGCGACCCTCACAAAGTCCCTTCTGTCAGCCCTTCCGGCCCCCAAGCAAACGACGTCCTCCAGTGATGCCCCGGCGCCTTCGAAAATCTCCGGTCCCCGGATCGTTGGTGCCAACAGCGCCGAAACACGCCTGATCTTAAAGGTAGATTCTTCCCTGCCGTATTCCCACTTACGGCCCCTTTTACAGATGCCGACCCGCCATTACGATGTGCTGACGTTCTTTCTCCCTCCTTCAAAGCGTATTGGACCGCCTCCCTATGGCCAACGCGCGAACTGGCGTCCCAAGTCCCTCGAGGACTTTGGTGACGGCGGCGCCTTCCCCGAAATCCCCATCGCGCAATATCCACTCGATATGGGCCACAAACCCTCTAATAAGACCCGCGCGGCGCTCGCTCTAGAAGTTGATGAGCACGGACTTGTCAAATACGACGCGATAGCACGGCAAGGGCACAACGATAAGCGTATTGTCCACGCGTCGTTCAAGGACCTCATCCCATTGCGCCAGCGTGCCGACGTTGGCGAGATTTCGCTAGAACGGCCATCGGAAGAGGAAGTCGCAGAGCAAACGGAGAAGACCCGTGCCGCGCTGGCGAAACTGGTTGCGGGGGCGGTGGCAGCGCAGAAACCGAAGAACATCAAGGGCACAAATCGGCCGGAACCAACATTTGTGCGGTACACGCCAGCGAATCAAATGGGGGAAACGGGGAAGAAGAATGACCGGATAATCAAGATTGTCGAACGGCAGGAGGATCCGATGGAGCCACCAAAGTTCAAGCATAAGAAGATCCCCAGGGGTCCACCATCACCTCCCCCGCCAGTGATGCATTCCCCACCAAGGAAGTTGACGGCAGCAGACCAAGAAGCCTGGACTATACCGCCACCAATATCAAACTGGAAGAATCCGAAGGGTTATACGGTGCCGCTAGACAAGCGATTGGCGGCGGACGGGAGAGGGTTGCAGGATGTTACGATCAACGACAAGTTTGCACAGTTCTCTGAGGCCTTATTCATTGCGGATAGACACGCTAGAGACGAAGTTAAGCTGCGGGCGACTATGCAACAGAAACTGGCGGAGAAGGAAAAACTAGCCAAGGAGGAACATCTGAGAAAGTTGGCGCAGCAGGCTAGAGAAGAGCACAGGGGCGGTGCAAGAGGGAGAATCGCAGATCGGTCGTCGCGGTCGCCATCTGGATCTGAGCGCTCAAACAGCGGCAGCCGGAGTCGAAGCAGGACACCCAGGCGACGACGGTCGAGCTCGCGAGGCTCTGACTCAGACGATGACCGAGAAATTCGAGAACGGGAGGAGCTAAGACGGGAGAGGCGGAAAGAAGCCGAGAGAGACTTGCGGATGAAGCGGATGGGCACAGAGCGGCGCGTGCAAATGTTAGCACGGGAGCAGAACCGCGACATTGGTGAAAAGATCGCGTTAGGCTTAGTCTCCAAGCCAACGCAATCTGCGGAGACGATGTTCGACGCCAGATTGTTCAATCAGTCCAGTGGTCTAGGCATGGGGGCAGAATTCAACGAAGACCAGCATTACGACAAGCCGTTGTTTGCCGCAGCAGAAATTTCAAGGAGCATTTACCGGCCTTCGGCTGGTGGTGGGGGGGACGAAGATGACGGCGGTGGCGATGGGGCTATGGAGAGACTCTCGAAGGAAAAAAGATTCGATGTTCTGGGCCGGGGTGTATTCCAGGGTTCTGCTGACCAGGAGGCAAGGGAGGGCCCTGTGCAGTTCGAGAAGGACACCACAACAATAGACCCGTTCAACGTGGACGCCTTCCTAGCAGATGTCAAAGCTGGGCAGAAGAAGAAGCACGGGCTGGAGCTGCCGGATAAACACAAGGATTCGAAACGGGCCCGCGTGGACTCTGATGAAGAAGCCTGATATCTGGTATCCGATTATCCTATGCATTTCTTTCTCCGTAGCGGGCTTTTTTCATCACTATTCTGGTTTCTTTTTACGGTGCTGTTGGCGCACAGCGGAAGTTTCTTGTGTATCATATAAAATGAATATTAAGTTTGATATAATATGCCACTGTCCGATATATCTGATACCAAACCCATCGCGTGAGCCTTTTCTATGCAGCCAGGATCGCGAAGGCTATATATTTCTATCACTCAGTCCTCCACACGACCACTGTTCCATCCACCCCCGCAGTCACCATCTCCCTCCGCGCATCATTCACCGCTACAGCACTGACCACCTTCCCCCCATGTGCGCGCTCCTTGACTACACACTTCCCCTCCAGCACATCCCAGGCATATATCCATCCATCTTCGCTGCCGCTGACTACATAGCTATCAACCATTGCGAAGGTGCTTTGCACCCTGTATTCGCCATTTGTATGTCCACGGTAACTCTGCAGACACCCGCCGCCAGCTTTATCCATCAACCGGATGGTGCCATCAAGTGACGACACCAGCACAGCGTTTTCGTCCTGCGTCTGCGTGACCGAAGTGATCGGGTGGGCGATGAGGTCGACGTATACCGTGCCCATGCGCAGGTCATACCGTCGCAACCGGCCGTCGACACAGCCCGTGATGACCTCACCGTCGCCAACAACCAGACTACTAATGCTGTCCTTGCCCTCGTCCCAGAGCATCAGTGGCTTGGTCGAGTTGCTTTTCGTATCCCAGAGGCGGACGGTGGCGTCAAAGCTGCCGGTGACGAGCACGCTAGCGTCATGATTGAAGCCGCAGGTGTTGATGCGCGCATAGTGCCCGGCGAAGCGGCGGACGGTCTTTGCAGTGGCGACGTCCCATAGGAAGGCGGCTTTGTCGCCGCCGACAGAGGCAAAGCGTGCATTGTCCGGGGAGACAGCGAGGGAAAGGACCTCGTAGCCGTGCGCGTCATAGGTCTGGATGAGGGTTGCGGTGGAGGGATTGAAGAGGTGGACTTTGCGGTCTTGGCCACCACTTAGGACCTGTGGGGACTGGGCGTCAGCGTGATGCGGAGGGCGCGCAGGAGGCTGAAATGTCTGTTCGTACGTATTGGCCCGAGCCGGCGCTGTATGCTACGCAGTGGACAGGGCCTGGGAGGCGGGTACGTTAGCATCCGGGCACGACAATGGCGGGCTGAAGCATAGGCGGGCAGGTCGTACCGACATGACAGGAGATGGCAGCCGCTTGGTGGCTTGGAAAGAGAACCATCGAGGAACTACATCAAACTGGCGCGTGGTTGGAATGACGAGGTTTGTCGAATCGTGGTGATGAGAGCTGAAGTGCTACTAGGCAACACGCCAAAATGCAACACCGGATGTCGATATATATCCAACCTAACGATCACGAAGGGCCTACGACCAGTTCCAGCTTCGAGGCTTCGCGCCAAGGAGGCCCAATTGCCGCTAGGCTTTTGCATGCCCCATTCATCCATAGAGAATTAACGACTTGTATATTCAAAACTTATGCATACATGTATGCGAGTGTGCAAAATGATGCCCTAGCTTCATCGACCGATTGGGGTCGCTGCTGCATGCTGTAATCGAGTCTATGCGTCCGTCGGGATGTATTTATACCTAAGCGTTTCTATTAGCTACGCCACTTACCCAACTTCAACATGGAGAATAAACTTACGGATTCATAATCCCCTGTGGATCAAAGGTCTTCTTCACCCTCCGCATGAGTTCCAGCGAAGTCGGGTCCCGACTATAGTGCACATAGTCTCTCTTCGCAAACCCAAGCCCGTGCTCCGCGCTGATGCTGCCCTTCCTCTTCTGAATCCACTCGTATACCCACGGCTCCAGAAGTCCCTCCACTCCTTTGTCGTACCGCCTGACAGGGACATTCAGATGCAGGTTCGAATCTCCCATATGACCCCATCCTACCACTCCAACCACGGGTTTTGACTCGTCGGTTGTGCCACCTACAACACCAGCATCCTCGAGCCGCTTCTTCGTGTCTTCTACTAACGTATAAAACTCGTCTAACGGGATCGAAACGTCGTACTTGTAGGTGCCTCCCCAATGCGCGCATGCTTCCGGCAACCCCTCTCGCCACTTCCAGAGCTCGTCAGCTTGGGTTTTGTCCTGGGCTAGAGTCCCGTCCGCAACAATCTCCTCGCCCATGACCTGCTCCAAAAAGGCCTCTAGCTTCGCCATATCGTGCTCCGCATTGGATCCGCTCGTCTCGATCAGGATGTGGAACGGGTACCTCTCAGCCAGTGGGTATGGCTTCCCTGTCGCGGTGTGGTAGGTGTCCTGAGTTAGTCCATCCATGAGCTCGAACGCCGAGAGAATCTCCCCGAGGTCCTTCTTTGCCTTGATGAACGCCTTTTTGACGTTATCGAAGGACTGCAAGCCAAAGTATGCAGTGTGAACTGCATTTGATCTGCGGGGACACAGGATCGAGATGCCTGTAATGATGCCGATTGTGCCCTCAGAGCCGATGAACACTTGTTTCAGGTCGAACCCTGTGTTGTTCTTTCGTAGCGTCTGGAGATCATGAAGAATGGTTCCGTCTGGGAGCACCGCTTCAATGCCTAGGACTGTTCCGTGTAGGCTGCCGTAACGGAGTAGCCGTAATCCACCTGCGTTTGTTGCGACGTTGCCTCCCACGTGGCAGGACCCTTTGGCACCCAGGTCTAGTGGGAAGATGTGATTGCGTTCCCGCAGGTAAGAATCTGCAGACTCCAAGATGACGCCAGCGTCGCAGACGAGCGCGCCGGAGACCTCGTCGAAGCTGCGAATTTTGTTCATGGCCGAGAGACTGATCACGATCTCATCAAAAACGGGGACCGAGCCACCTGGTAAAATATTCATTTAGAATAACCCGCGGCGGCTAATCGCATCTGGGAGTGATCTTTGTGTATACCAACGAGCCCGGTATTCCCACCCTGGGGCACAACGGCCAGGTTTCGTTCGCTGCAATGCTTCATAATCTCGCTGACTTGTTCCACGGTCTTTGGCTTCAGGACAAGTTGCGATTGGCCGCGGTACTTGCGGACCCAGTCGGTATTGAACCCCTGCAGCTCAGAAGTATCATCTTGGCCATATAAAACCGAAGAGGGGGAGCTTAGAATGCTTTTGAAATGGTTGACATCGTCTAGAGTTAACTGAGAGATCGAATGGTCTGTCAGGAAAGAGCGGCTGCATCTGAACCCTACCGGGTACTGATCTAGAGCTTGGAACTGACTTGCGCGAAGCGAGAATCCCGTTTGGCATTAGGGTAGCTGGACGCAGAGGTTAGCATTGGATTACGTATATCGCTTGTAGCAGTTGCATACTTCTCTGCAGTGAATTTTACCTCTTTCGAAGCGGCGTAGTAGCGCGGGGATTGAGTCGCGAAGCCCCGAGATGCTTGATTGAGCAATGGTCTTCCCAACCTCTGCATAGCTCCCGCTGAGGCCAGCCTTGCACACCGGACAGCATTGTGAGCACCGTGCAAGCGTGCAAGTGACGGCAGCGCCGTTCTGCAAGCAATCGACTGCATCTTGGGCCGGGCACGCGATACAGCTGTCGCGATCAGTCTAGATGGTCGGTTGGAATGAATGTTGCGAAACCGAATTGGCCAATCCACTGTCGACTGTCGCCTTCGGCTAGAAATCAACAGCGGGGCCGGCTGCAGGTACACCACTTCCCCAACAGCCGCGCAGCAGCCGTAGACGCCGCCAGATTAAGCGCTATTCCCGCCGGCTTGGCAGACAAACACGTCGGGCAGCCTCAACACAGACAGCAGCTTAGCTACCCAAGACGTTCCTCCCATTACGCAGCCCTCCCCTCCACCGCCATTGCTTTCCGTCTTCTTTCCATCCTCAGCTGCTCGTCTTCGATCTGTCTGCACCGCGTCCTCCAGTTTATATTGAGACCGCAGCCTTTCTTGCTTGACCGCCCAGAATGGCTGGCTCCTATGACCGTGCGCTATCAGGTAAGTCAGGTCGGAGCTGCCCCAGCTATCCGCAGGCCCACCAACTGACACGACGCTTCAGTCTTCAGGTAACTTTCAGGATTCCACCGGCCGGGGCCCTTACAGCATCTAACAATCGCTCCTCCAGTCCGGACGGCCACGTCTTCCAGGTCGAATATGCCCTCGAGGCCGTGAAACGAGGTACGCTCGTTACGTTACGCGTCACCAGCACCCCTCCCCGCGCCGACTGCCTCCCACGTCCCACCCCGCCCAACTGTACCTCTCTGCTGACAAATCTGGTACAGGGACTTGCGCTGTCGGCGTCAAGGGTAAATCGATTGCAGTCCTCGGCTGCGAAAAGCGCTCCGCCGTCAAACTGCAAGACACCCGCATCACCCCCTCCAAGATTGGACTGGTCGACTCGCATGTCTGCCTGGCCTTTGCCGGGCTCAACGCCGACGCTCGAATCCTTATCGATAAAGCCCGTGTCGAAGCGCAATCCCACCGTCTGACGGTAGAGGACCCGGTCACTATCGAGTACATCACCAAGCATGTGGCAAGCGTGCAGCAGAGGTACACGCAGAGCGGTGGCGTGCGGCCGTTTGGGATCAGCACATTGATTATCGGCTTTGATCCGAATGATGATACACCGCGGTTATACCAGACTGAGCCGTCGGGTATCTATTCAGCATGGTAGGTGCATGGATATGGAAAGGGCAACATGAGGTTGAGGATCCTGTGTTGACGGACATTACAGGAAAGCGAACGCGATTGGGAGGTCGAGTAAGACCGTGCGGGAGTTTCTAGAGCGGAACTTCAAGGAAGACATGGACCGGGAGGAGACAATCAAACTCACGGTTAAGTCGTTACTGGAGGTCGTGCAGACTGGCGCGAAGAACATTGAGATTGCTCTGATGGCACCGGGCAAGAGGATCGAGGTGGGTAGTCGTCAGCCACGCACGAATGACGGAGACAAAACCAAACTAACCACCAATCTCCCGAATGTAGTACCTCGAAGCTGAAAAGATAGAAAACTACGTTAAGGAAATCGAGGCGGAAAAGGCAGCTGAGGCAGCAAAGAAGAAGGGCGGCAGAGGTGGGGCTTCTGCAGCTGCAGCTACAGGCAGCAGTACCCCGGTGGGCGGGACTTCGACCTAGGGATGGGTGGGGGCTCAAAAGCCAGCTGTGCCAGTTCGGCGGAACAGTAGTTTGGACAGCAGCGTCTCGAATCAGTATTGAATGAAGATATAACCAGCAGGATGTTCTCTGACGAAATAGATAACTTTTGCTTGTTGTGATGATATGGAGGCCCAGCCTTAAACTCCTACATGCACGCAGAACCAAAAAATAAAGCGCCAGTACGAACTCGGTCCAGGCATATAAATTATATATACGTCAGGATAGGACAGATAACGGTAAGGTTGCCATCATAGAGAATTCAGTGGCTACCCTAGCCGGTCTGCCGTTTCAGCGACATCAAACAGCTCGCTCTCATCGAAGTCCTTCAACCTATCGTCCTTTATAAATCTTCCCGCCACGTAAACCAGCAACGTTAGCACCAGCTTGTTATATCTCCCGCGGCAGCTACGAGAAACAAGAAGCAAGTTGACCGGGATACCCACCGGTTGTCCATCCTGACGTCCTCGCTCTCGACTTTCAAGACTGCTTGTGGCGTCTTGGCCTTCAAAACGTAGTGGTTATCGCAGTGCGGGCAGTACTCGTCCGCCTCCTCGAACTCGCGCGAGTCCTTGCGGAAGGCCTTCTTGCACTTCTTGCAGACCAGGGTGAGCTCGGCGACTTTGAGCAGCGCGTGATTCTCGGACTCGGCGTGACAGTCCGGGCAGTCGAACCATTTACGGCCTACAGAGCATCAAAGGCCGGTTAGGACAGTTACTCGATAGCAGATGCACCAGGTGGCGGTTCGTGCAGACGTACAACAGGGAGAGCGGATGGAAACCTGGGCGTTGAGAATGTGTTTGCTATGTACATGGCTAGTCTTTAGCTCGATGACAAGAGCATATGGGCATGGAGGGCTTGAGGGCTAGGACATACCACATCGTGGGCCTGGAGGAGGGGGAGAAGGGTGCTGGATATGCGAGGATGTTTGAAGGTGTCGGACTCCGCGTTGAGCGTTTGATGCCGAATGGAATATGCGGTCTCGACCCGGGCCGAGCGAAAGAACCCTGGCCAACCTCGACAGCTGCTGTGCGTTCACGATGCTGCTAGCTTGGAGGAGAAGAGATACGAGAACAGGCTCCCGGTCTGGCCAGGCCGGTGGCCAGGCCGATGGAGGCTCAAAGGAGAGAAAAAACAAGCCTTGGGCCAAGAAGAAGCCCGCCTTGGCCAACAGATACAACACCAACCGCAGTTGCAAACCATCATGTACCAGACTGCAGACCACATGCCTCGGACCTCGAGACGCACCTCTCCCAGCCCTGAACCCGGGTCTTCCTGCCCCACCAACAATTTCACCTGCTGGCTTATTCTAGTTTGACGCTATCAGACATCATTTACTGCGCAGCATGCGTATGCCTTGGAACCAACGGAGAGGTGTCAAATGGCCGGTTGCAGACCAAGACAGGAACAAGACGCCGAAACTAGGCCAGCCTCGGAAAAATCTCACAATTGCGAGGGCTATCGATGGGAGGAACTGGATGGGTATGGCCCACCAATCGTGAGTACGTAAACCGTGGCGGTCAAAGTGCAAAATCGCTGAGGGGCTCCACTAATTATCAACCTGCATTCTCCTCGGCGATAGGCTACTACCTTGTGGTGTGGCCCGCTCTATGATCCGCACTAGTTCCCCTGCAATTGAGACTCAGCCGCAGAGTATTTGATGGTACAAGGCTGTATGTCATGCCGTATACGCGTGGCCCTGGGTGCTTCTTTCCCATATGTTCAGTGCTAGCATGTTGTGGTTTTGCACCGCTGTAGGCTCGCACTGCTGCGTTTCCTGCATCGGGTCGGCGATGGAGGACTGGATACATATAAACCAGGGGTTTTGCGCCACCACCATCGTAGAGCCCGACTGCCTACCGGCGCGAGCAAATACCTCTACTATATCCAACATCGTACAGCCTACAAAACTTGAATCCTTTCCAACGCCGGACGCTTCCTCAGTATGTCTTATGATGTTCTCAGCCCGGATAACTACGACGGAAGCGACCCTGGCTGGAAGGATGATATCAAAGATGTCGAAAAAGTGGCTCAGTTGACGCAGAAGCTCGTCGTAAGTTGATTTCCAAAAAAATTCAGAAATGACACCTGGCTACACGATTGGCTCTGTATTTTGTATTATTGGGGCGCGAAGGGCTTACCGGCTCGTGACGGGCTATAGAGGCGCCAGAAACAGGTCCAAGGCGTGCGAGTCTTCGAACGTGTCATAAACTTGCTGTCATCTACGGTCATCACAGCTATCATGGCCTATACCCTTGAACAGTATCTCGTTACCAAGAACGAAGTGGTCAACGGTGTTGGCCCCTTTGGTGCTAACCCCAAGCTGTGGCCCACATACGTCATGCTGAGTGTTGGTGTTGTGACTCTACTATTCAATTTAAGCGTCCTGCTGGCGTACTGTTGCGGGAGCAAGGCCGCGGATAAGGTCGCCGCGAAGAGCATTTACATCAAGTTGCTGAGCCCCATCGGCCACTTGATCGTGTGGGGGACCACTGCCGCGTCGTTTAACTTAGCGTCCACCGGGAACGATATCTGGGGGTTTTCATGCTCCGAGGACCCATCGGTCGTTGCGATTCAGGAAGACTTCAAGAAGGTCGCCTATGAGCAGCTTTGTACCGTCAACGTGAGTTGTGGCCCTACTTTTTGATGAGGTCTTCTAATCTACGTAGGAAATGGATGCTAACTACTATGTTGACTGGGTTGAGGTAGACTGTTTCATCGTATGCCTCCATCGCTACAGCAGCATTTGCTGTTGTCGGTGTCATCATCTGGGTCGTCGCGGCCGTGTACACGAGGAAACGAGTGAACCTTCAAAAGAAGCTCGAGTCGGTCAAGAGGTTTGAGAGTTACCGCGGCTCGTCAGCCATGTATACATATCGGCCAAGCGGATATGTCTAGCTGGCGCTATGCACGCCGCGCGGCCAATAGCCTGAGGGACAGTATCTGTAGTAAGTGGTATCAATAAGATTGGTCAATTTTCGGGGTACTTGGTGTTTCAGTATAACTTGGATCAAACCATGGAGGCGCCCTGGTGCCAATTGATATCACGATAGCATAGCGACAGTGCAATTTACAAGTTTAAAGCCCATTACACAATTTCTTTGTGTCTCCCTCAAGGCTTTGCCAGCAAGAAAACCGCATGCCTTGATTTTGCGCACGGTGCCACGAACGATTTCGCGAACTCCAGCTGTGCTACCACGTCGGGAATTAGACGCAACAGCGCACCCCTGTCAACCAATCTTCAAACTCCCCTCCACACCCGAGCAACGCCCGGCCGACGTCGCGGTTCGGCGCCAACAGGGAAATTGCAATGTGACATGTAAATACTGGGTCCGCCGCGGGCGCTCTGCTAGGTCATATGCGACCAACGGGCAATTCCGCCTATAGGTTGCAGAAGGGAGTAGCGTGCAGGGTCTGCATTCGAGCCCACGCGTACACGTCCAACCAGGGCATCCAACGCTCTGGTGTCTTGCCAAGCGTCGAACGCGAATTGCGATGCCCTGACAGAAGCGAGCGAGCAGGTTGTGATTCGTGCAACCGGCGGACTGGGACAAAAGCGCATCCGCTGCTGGAAACGCCCCAGATCCAACCTGGCAGTCCCGGCAGGCATCTCGACTCGACCACCGGACACATGAGGCTTTCGTGCGGGAGCGGCGTGTTCGTGGAGGCCCGGCGCGCAGGCGCGGAGTTGCACAGGGCGGCACGGCGGTCATGCGAAGGCCACCGAGGAGGAAGATGAAGCTACGGTTGCCCGTCGAGACGGCCGCGGCTGTGCATCGGATCGAATAGGCCTTCCGAAAACTCGCCGCTGGTCGGACGGCGCGGGTCGCATGGCCCAGCTGC
The DNA here is from genome assembly GCA_000525045.1 of Drechslerella stenobrocha 248. Lineage (NCBI taxonomy): Eukaryota > Fungi > Ascomycota > Orbiliomycetes > Orbiliales > Orbiliaceae > Drechslerella > Drechslerella stenobrocha. The sequence goes on along the minus strand of KI966432.1, from coordinate 7,911 downwards.
TTTGCATTCCCCGAGCTCGGGTGAGCATTCCAGAGGCCCGGTGTCCGCAGTTCGCAGTTAGAGCGGCGTGCTATAGCGCGCCACCTATTGGCTCCATTCGTCATGCTCAGGAGCAGGCCTCGATTCGCCTCTCGAGCATCGTCCTTCCACGGTGGTGTCGCCTGTTGGTGTCAGATCCGTCCGGAGGGTGCTGCGGTTGGTGGCTGATTTGGAAGTCGTCGTGCCCGCCGTGAAGGGCCTGCTGGACGGGGGAGGTCAGCGCTGACTAAGGCGTTCCTGGCTTCTGCTCCCAGCAACTGGACGGCGCCAACGTTGATGACAACCACAACCACAACCACCGCCGCCGCCCACGTGCTGGGCTCATCCTCAGATTTGTATTCTTCGATCGGGCTGGGGGCATCGCCGCATCCTTTGGCCAGCACCGGATTCACCGCTGCGGACAGCTGGGCTGGGCTTCAGACTGTCTCCTTTTCGGCCTATCGTCTCGGCTTCACTTCGCTTCGTTCTTTCAGCATCAACCTCCCCGACGACACCATAGCCGCCTCTCTTTCAACGTAGATGTTTCGTTTTCGCCTGGCTTCACCGTCGACATGGACGATTCCCCCCAGGCATGGCATACGCCCTCTCCCTCTGCATTCTCTCCCTTCTCCCTGCCTGGAAGTGACCTTGTGCTAACATCGTTTCGACGCTCCAGAAGTCCGTATCCACCCTTCGGTCCCGCTTCGAGAAAATCGGTCTGAACAGCCCGTCGACCTCCAGCCCTGCTACTCCTACCGCGGGGCCGCCGCTGCCTAGCAGGGACTCCGGTGCATCAACACCCGTTGCTGAAACTCCGACGACACGCTCGAGGTTCGGGCCAAATGAACCACAACAGGATTCTCGAACAAGCAGGTTGTCGATGGACCTTCGGAGAGATGTGGACAAACCCGTTGGCCCGAAGCCCGACTCGACCCTGAAGGCACCGGCGCCGCCTAGCAGATCGCGGCCGCTGTCCGTGAGCGGCTTCAGATCTGCCATCCCGCCAACCGTCACAATCGAATCGCCTAAATCGCCAGCAAAGTTTCTCACAGGTCACACGGGCCCAATCGCACCTCCAATCCCGTCGCCTCGAGGGTCCAAGAACCCGTCGCCATCTCGGACACCTCCTCCTATAGCACCACGTCCGAGGTCTCTAGCTTCCAAGCCCGATGGGTACTTTCCGCATGAACCCGCTACGCCCGAATTCAGCATCTCCCAAAAGAAAGCACCGCTCAGCCAGACAATGCAAGCTCTACGAGACTACCCGACGCCTAGCGCCTTGAACGCCAGAAGGAACGGTGCCGGTGCTGACCCAGTACCGCCGCCGAGACCTGTCAAATCCCGAGAATCGCTGTTGGTTCGGGCGAGCGCTGACCTCAGCCACGAAACAAGACAACATGCCGCACCTCCGCCTCCACCCTCAAGGTTGCTAGTCAAGGCAAATGGCACTCGCAGCTTGGCTCCTTCAAATGGCAGCGAGGAGGAGCGAATTTCCCCTTTCAGCACTCCTCCTAGCGAGGATGAAAATACAACAGGTGTTCCCATTCCTGTCCCGACAAATCGGCTGTCCAAGCATTTTGACAACTATTCACCATTCTCAGCCGCGCCTGCTGCGCACCACACAACAGGAGAGAAGCGGGCCAAACCTCCACCGCCGCCGCCTCCATCAAACCCTCCTATACACAGGCCCTCAATTGCCAACCCTCCACATACCCCTTTGTCATCGTCCCCTCGGGGCTATGACCAAGCAAGAGCCTCAGTCGCCTACGAGAGGCCACGGCCTGAGGATCTAATTGCTAATGATTTCCGACCCTCCCTTCCACCTCGCCCTTCAGTAGATACCGGGAACCCGCTGACCCACCGTGGTCGTAGCTCGTCCCCACCGAAGCCGTCCATGATCGCTTCCCCTAATGTTGACCCCAATGAACTCCTCAAGATGCCACCCCCACCGAAGCGCATACAATCAAACATCAAATCCGCCAGTCCAGCCAGAGCGTCGACCGGCCATACTTACAGCCACTCAGTCGACGTAAGCTCTTCTCAACCCCCGCCATCCTTTTCTTCCACCAGGACTGTCTCAATCAGTTCGACAATGACGGCAATGACCTCCAGGACCGCGACAACAGCGTACTCGGCTAGAGATATGGACGACGATGATTCCGATCCTGGCTCCCACCCGGCCGATCCAAATGAATACCCCGATTCGACAGGCGCGAACCGGCGAAGACCGTATTTCAAGACAGGCCCGCGGGAAATAAATTGCAAGAACGAAGTCAAACTATTTGCCGTGTGCGGTCAATACGTGTGCACCACGTCTCACGTTACAACAGTGTGGAATCTGAAGACTGGAGAACAAATCATGGCGCTGAATCACGGCGAAACCTCTCGAATAACTGCAATTTCATTCAAACCATCTGCGGAGATGGCCGCGGAAGGCTCGGTGCTGTGGCTAGGAAACCAATTTGGCGAACTGATAGAAGTTGACATCAAGACACATAGGATCGTTGAATCGCGATCAAGTGCGCATACAAAAAGGGAAATCCTAAAGATCCATAGGCATGGCTATGAGTTGTGGAGTTTGGACGACAGTGGAAAGTTACAAGTCTGGCCACCAGATCCGGCGACCCGAGAGCCAAACTTGAGAGGATCGCCCCGGACATTCCGAATCAAATCCGGACACAGTTATTCCCTTGTAGCTGGGTCACAGCTGTGGGTTGCTTCAGGCCGGGACGTGATGGTATACCAGCCTAGTGCCGACCCTGGGGTCGGCTTCCACCTAGTGGACAGACCGATCACGCAACCCAAGCAGTGCGGGGAGGTAACTTCAGGCGCCCTAGTCAATTCTGATCCAGAAAAGGTGTTCCTCGGACACAGCGATGGAAAGGTTTCAATCTACTCCAGGACCACTTTGACATGCGTGGAAGTGGTCAGCGTCAGCCTATACAAAATTAACGCCATGTCTGGAGTTGGCGACTATCTGTGGACTGGGTTTCAGACGGGTATGATTTATGTGTACGACGTCAGCTCGCGGCCTTGGAAGGTGATAAAGGACTGGAAAGCGCATGAACGGCCTGTTACAGAGTTAGTGGTGGATAGGAGCAGCATATGGAAGATCAATAGGTTGCAAGTCGCTTCCTTGAGTTCGGAGATGGTTATCAAAGTGTGGGACGGGATGATGGAAGACGACTGGCTGGGTATGTTTGAGTTCATATCCGTCAATACACGATATAGAGACCAGACTATTCTAACTATACGCAGAGGAGGAGATGCAAAAACGAGATATCGAGTTTTGCGACTTCAGACAGCTAAAGACATTGATATGCACCTGGAACGCGGGCGCGTCAAAGCCCATCGATCTCAGAAACCACCGGGGTGACGACCAGTACATTGCGAGCGTCCTGAGCTCATGCGAGGGCGATCCGGATATTATTGTATTTGGCTTCCAAGAGCTAGTCGACCTTGAGAACAAGAAGCTCACAGCCAGTAAGTTTCACGTAGCCTAGCTATCAGGCAATTGATTCTAATGATATCGCAGAATCAATCTTTAAGGGCAAAAAATCGGAGAAGCATCTCAACGCAGGCGTTCAGGAGCACATGAGTCGACAGTATCGGGTATGGCAGGAATATCTCGCTGATTGCATTGAAAATTATATGCGGGGGGAAGTAAGATATCAGATGCTGCACTCGGCCAACATGGTTGGACTTTTTACCTGCATTTTCGTCAAGGCGTCAGAGCGGGGCAGTATTCGAAACTTTGGAGCATGCACTGTCAAAACGGGCTTAGGCGGTATTCACGGGAACAAAGGTGCTCTTGTGACGAGGTTTTTTCTCGACGACAGTTCGGTTTGCTTCATCAACTGTCATCTTGCGGCTGGTCAGTCCGGGACACGCAGTCGCAACACCGATATCGCGGATATTCTGGAGGCCAACAATCTCACGATTGAAACGGACCAGGATATTCGTGCATACAGCTTTGTAGGTGGCGGCGACGGCAGCAGGATTCTGGACCACGAAATCTGCGTGCTTAACGGCGACCTGAACTACCGGATTGAGCACTCGCATCGCGACAGCGTCATCAACACGATCAAGAATGGCAACTTTGAGAATCTGCTGGAGCGGGATCAGCTGTTGATTGAGCGCAAGAGGAACCCCGGATTCCGGCTACGATCGTTCCACGAGGCGCCGATAACATTTCCTCCGACGTACAAGTATGATGTTGGGACGGACGTCTTTGACAGCAGCGAGAAGAAGCGAATGCCGAGTTGGTGCGACCGGGTGCTATACCGGGGACTGGGTCGGATCAAGCAGCTAGACTACCGGCGACACGAGGTGCACACGT
>KI966431.1:231856-282497 GCA_000525045.1 Drechslerella stenobrocha 248 | reverse complement strand
TATATTATGTATAGATACAGATACAGATATATGTACACACCTTGACAGGTAGCTGTGCGGGTGCGGGCATCAACTCCAACCAGACCAACATGGCGTCGCACTCGCCGAAAATATCACAGCTATAGAACATCGGTGCCGTGTTATCCACACCTTCTCCATCACGCTGCACGGCCGCGCTGGCTATAGTTCTCACCAGCGGACCGAAAACCCCCACCGGCGTGCACCACGCATATGCATCCAGCCCTCCCAACCCAGCACCACCTACAACTATCACCTTCATACTCAAATCCAACATCCCAAACACTCTCCTAAAGCGCAAACCGCACGCGTGCCAAGCCCGCCCGGACGTCCACCGGCACGGCCAGCCGGAGAGTTCAGCGACTTGATTCTTAAGTCCCGGGCCTTCAATCAGAAATCCGGGCAAAAGATCGCCTACCTACCTCACGCATTGCCCAAAACGCCACCCGCAAATACTCCCAGACGCAAGAGGACATCTGCACCACCACCAAGCCCGGAGCATCGCTGCAATTCAGTAAAACCCGTCGACGTACGGAGCACCTTATCAACGTCCCTACCAGTCAGTCGAGTCGTCGAGAAGCTAAACTACCTAACCACCCCTCTTGTAAACTTTAACACCCCTGGCGCCGCCGTTCATGGAGGCTGGCGTGACATGCATCCGTACAGGGTCCATACAGGGTCTAGTACAGGGCCAAAGATAGCGAGAGTCAGGCCGGCCTCGAGCTAACCGCAGACCCTTTCATTCATAGTGCGCCTTTCTGAGGTTCTCCTGCATCCAGTGGCGCAGCGCTCCCGATACTACGACTAGGAGTCTGAAGCACGCATTACACCCATATTCTAGTTTAGCCGGCGGACGCGATATCGTACATGCACGCCGCTCGATCCCTCACCATATACCCGTATTGATCCTCAAGCAGGCGGGGGAAATAGCTCGAACGACAACAGCTTCGATATACCGGAAGGCCGGTGTAGGATATATACATCATCGTCATTATACCAACTTTCAGCATAAAATGCACGCCGTTATAATTATAATTATATCACCTACTTTGCTGCTGCATGCTGCACAAGACCCGGTGGGCCTTTGCAGCTTGCGGCCTAATTCGTACTCGGTAGAATACAAGACTTCTTAGAGCGGCCCCAAGCTTTCCGACGCGAAGCAACATTGCATTGGCGGGAAATAGCCAACAGATGAGGGGATGGAGGGTCCAAGCTTTACGAATCGATGCCGCACAGCCGTGATTCGAACACATTTCAAGTGCTGCACGCTGCAAACCATGCACCACACAGTTGCGGTACTCAATCTTTGAATCCTGCGCATCTAGATCTCTGAAAACGCCCATCAACGCCATGGCCGGCCATAGCGAATTGCGACACATCTCAACAGCCGATCAATCTCCAAAAGGCTTAAAGGTCAACTGCCGTAAATTCGGAATAAACGACTCGGAGGTAAATCAGCAGTTGATATATGCTGCATCGGTTCCCCCGCTAGCTGTCCTGGCGTGACATAAAACAGGGTTCTTTTAGCCTTAGAACGAGCGCACGGACACGCCACTGACATGATATCCCATCCGCCATATATGCAATCCGTGGACCTGGCCAGTCGTCGGCAGATAGACACAGTCACCCACGGCGCCCTCCACCGCTGAAACATCGCTCGCCAAGGCTCTGGGTCGTCTTCTCCCACGTTGCCGACATTGCGACCAGGGCCAGCCTGCAGCTGGCGGTCTCCCATGACATGAGCCCGTACACCACCCCGGCGCGCAATATCAATCAATCTATCATTTACCCAGAACCTGACCGCCAATCACCTTGTATTACACGGTCTTCCATGCAGGTAGCCGCGCCGTAGTATCAGTCTCGGGATGTTTTGTGAACTGAAACTTTACCGTTCATATGTAGACGTACGTCTTATCTAAATATGTATATTACATTATTCGCATACATGGTATATCAACATCGTGCCTGCATTGACCCCCCAGTTCTGACGCGTTAGGTGCCAAATAGAGGCCAAACCAAAACAAAAAAAACATGACAGATTTCGTATATAGATATAGTATATATATAACGGCAGCTTCGCTGGCTGACAGCAAAAACGTGGGAAGTATGATAAATACTCCCTAGAAAAAAACAATTGGTAATCCAGAACACAAACAAGAAGGCTCGCTGTCCGGCTCGCGGGACAACGGCTAAATCTTTCAAACATGTACATCGAATCTGCTTCCGACTCGCATTGGACCAAACGGCAGAGATATCGCTCAAACGCTGGTGCTAACAAACGCAGATATCTTGTGATACAACGCGGTATCCAAAAAGTTGTAGTTTCGATCAAATGCGCAGAAGGGGTGCTGCATCCGCAGCGTTTTTGCCGTCGGTCGCTCCGATGGTTCACTGTGGAAATTGTTCCGTTAGCAGGGATTCTGCTCTGCCTCATGCAAGCGCGGTGGCTATATCCGGACTGATGGGCGGATCAAGACTTACATCGTGTGACAGTCTGCCATAAAGGCGATAGCCTCAGGCGACACATGCTGAGAAACATCATCTGGGATTGGAGGTGCCATCCTTTCAGACCCGATCTTGAAGATGGCGCCAATGGTTTCTTCGTTTTCCCATGGTCGTCGGCCAGCAAACATTTCCAGCACGACGCAACCGACGGACCAAATGTCAACCTTCGCACTATACCCTTGGCCTTTCTTCGGGTTCACCACCTCGGGCGCCATCCAGAAGACCGAGCCCTGCATGTTGTTTGAGGCATCGTTGCCGTAAATGTCGACCGTCTTCTTGCTAATGCCAAAGTCCGAAATCTTGCAGGTCCCATCGAGATCAAGGAGGATATTATCCCCCTTGAGATCTCGGTGCAAAATACCTTCTTGGTGAAGATACGCCAGTCCTTCAAGCATCTGACGTGTCAGGTCTCTCACTACCGTTTCCTCAAACTTGCCGTGCTTCTTGAGGCAACTGCCGACAGATCCACCAGGAATATACTCCAAGAAAATACTGATAGAAAATTCCTTGCGCTCGCATCCTAGATACTGCACAATATTTGGGTGGTCGAGGTCCTTCATCGTCTCGATCTCTTGATTCAAAGCAGCGATGAGGGCTTTTCGCGAATCGTTTGCTGTCACTTCAACCTGCTTCACGGCTAAAAATTCACCAGTAGTGGCATTCATCCCCAAGTACACCTTGCCGTACGTCCCTTGCCCAATGAGCTGGCCCTTGAACCATTTGAAAGTCGCTGCAAATGCAATCAGTAAGACGGCATTTGTTTTAGCCTGAATTGGTACAAAACTTACCTTGCCGTTTGATGCCGCTCCGGTTATCTAGAGAGGCGCTAGCCGCTGCGATTGAGGCAATCTTTTTCGCATGCGCACCGGCCTGTAGCTCGACAAGCTTGGCGCCAAACATCTTTGTACTCTTCCTCCGCATAACAGTACTATTCCGCGAATTCTTGCCAGTTTGGGCCCCCGCCACAACGGTGGGAGGTCTCCTCCTGATGTCATGTGCCTCCCTGAAAGTCTCACGGATGGACTTCATCCTGCCCAATCCCTGTTTCCCCATGGACCTCTCCACGCTTTTACCCAGAATCTCAGATGCTGTCGCCATCTGGGGCTGCGGCTCTCTCGGCCGGCGGCTCAAGGCGCTAATGTTGCTGGTGGTATGGCTGACAGTGCTCGGCAGTGGAGACGCTGGCGGTGAAGGGCTCTCTTCAGCTATTAGATTATCCATCGGGTGTTCCTCGATTATAGGCTCGTCCAGATTGATGTCTGGGAAAAACGCATCCAAATGGTGGACAAGTGTCTCGGCCGGCGGACGTGATGCCCATACGTTAGTATCGTCTGCATTGAAAGAGTCGGGTCGGGGATACCGGCTTTTGATAGGCGATGGCGAAATGTTGACCCTATCATCCCCTTGTTCGTATTCCGGAAACGGAGATGTCAAAGATCCTCGCCCATCGGTCCCAGGAGTTCCAGAACTTTGGATAGGTGATATGAAAGAGTCGTTGGATCCAAACATAACTGTCTTTGGCCTCGCGTCAGTGTCTGTGTCGTTCCCGTCACTGGCCTTTGCCCTGTCAGGGCTTTTCTTGCCACTCCGGCCCGGAATTGGTATTTGGAAATAACCGTCACTGTCGTCGCCAGAGTCATCGTCGTTCTGTATAGCTTCCCCAGCCGTTGGATCCGCCTTCTCTCCAGGGGCATCCACCTCCTTTGGATCTGGTCTAGACAACGGCTTTTGGAAGAGCCCATTGTCGGAGTCGTCGTCAGAGTCGTCGGAATCCCCATCCGTTCCAGTCTTTGTAGGTGTTTGTGTGAACTTGATCTTGTCGTCATGGAAATCCACAGGGTCAAAGGGTAATGGGGGCGGGGCACCGGCTCCTGGACTAATTGCTGGCGAAACGCCCCCACAATACATCGAATCTGGGCGCAAGAACGAGGTTGTGTTTCCATCTATAGTCTCCGGGGATGTTTCTTGTGAATAGTCAGGAATCTTGAACAGCATATTTCCTTTCCCCCATGTGAAACCTGGACTGCTTGGGCTCCCACCTTTACCTGGGCTTCCACCGCCAACACTATCAAAATTAACACTCGCCATAGCTCCTTTTCCTGGCACCAAAGTGAGTGGCGGAAGCGAGGAAGGGGGGGACTTTGCACTAGAATCGCCAGAGGCTTGGGTACCCGTTCTGGCCAATCCAGGTTTCGCGCCTCCAATCGGCATTCCAATGCTAGCTCCTTGACGCCCCACACTGGCGAAGGAAGCCGCAATGCCACTCACTGACTTGGGATCAATTTGCACTCCTTGTCTCCTCCCCTTCTCGGACATCTCAGTGTTCGCAGCATTGCCTCTGCTGCCTCGGATGCTCCTGTTCCTCGACGGCTTGCTCTTGTCAACAGGCTTGCGGTACGATAGCGACTGCAAGCCCCGTTGCGACCCCGTGTCCATAGGCGGAGGAGGTGGCTTCCGTAGAGGTACAAGACTGTCCCGATTCTCTGATCTCAGATCGTCCAAATGACGCTTGTCTTCAAACGGCGACGTCCGAGGGTGGTCAAAATCGACAATGTGAGGGCCGACTTTAGAGAAACTGAGTGTGTTTGTATCAGCATCCATGCTCCTCTTCCGTGCCCTTAAACTCTTATTCGAGTCGATCGTCAGCGTCCGTGCGTTATGCATCTCCCCGAACGTCTTCGTCACCGTATTCTGCGGAGTCGCTTTGCGAGGTATGCACGTGGGCTCGGCCGGCATTGCCAGCGGCGCCGTCTTCTCCGATACCGGGGAATCCGGATACGGCAAAGTCGACTGGAGTTCGGGTCCGAGATGGATGGGCAATTCGATAGAAGGCGACTTTGAGTGAGAAGGCGTCTTCTTATTGACCGGGCTCCGCGACCGAACTTCGTCCATCGCGGTATCAAGTTGCAACGGCAATTCGGAGGTGGGCCGAGCGCTTGGTGGTTCGGTTACGCTTATTTTGGGGCCATTGGACGCAGTCCTCTTCAGATCTTTGGGCCTATCCTCTGGCCACGGCGATCTTCCACGTTCCAACACAGTCAAGGTTTCTTCCTCGCGCTTCTTCCTTGTTGGCGACGGCGGCGCTGGAGATTGACTGCGACCCCGTACAACCGGAGTCTGGAGGTTCGACGCGCTAACACTCGTATTGATACCGAGACCAAGCCCGGAATGTTGCGCGGGCTCTTGGACGAAGAACTTGACACCCGCAAGATTGTCGCCGTGTCTCCGACTCAGCATGAGCATTTGGTCCGTCAACGGTGCCTCTATTGCAGTGTTAGTAGTCGAAAACATAATTGTTCCTGGACGGGGCGGGTCTTACCATGCTCGGACTGGCCAACTTCTGTCAAATATACCTTTGCAGCCTCCCAATCATCAATCTTGACGGTGTGACAGATCAACTTGCGGACAGTGTCCGGGTCGGTCGCCAGTGTCAAGTCCAGAAGATTGAACTGCTTGCCATCGGTTGTAACAAAGAATAACAAGGTTTTGGCCGAGGGCCCAGGGTTGAGCAACCCCCTCCCCCGGAATTTAGACTCATATTCCGACATGATTGAGGTTGCAGACGAGGGCCTGTCCAAGGAGGAATCGCTGATGTTCTGGCTATTTATATACGGCATGCTCGGTGGTTGCATCGATGCCATTGGGCTGGTTGGAGACTCATCAAACTCGTCTCTATGGTTCTTTTTCCACGTCCTGCCTATCCGACCCAGAATAGCCTTACCACGATCCTTGACCGATTCCTTGCCGATATCTGGAGAGTCGTTCCCGCTGAAGCTAGGCCTGCCTTTCGTTCTGTTCTTCGTCAACATGGTATCGCTGACCATCCGCGAGCCATCGGGCCTGGAATGCGTGGAATCCGTCGAGTTCGAGTATCCATGGCGTGGTGTTAGGGAGGCGTAGATGGGTGACGGTGACGACTGGGGTGACCCAGGGATTGACGGCTTGCTGCCCGATAGAAGAGAGGGTGGGCCTGGTAACGGTAGCGATACATCGGAATTACTCGGCGAGTGTCGCTTGACAGAATCTAGTGACCCCAGGATAAATTTGCTAGGATTGCTTCTAGCAGGCTGTGTTACCGATCGCATTTGCTCTGTCCAATCACCTGGTGAAATTGTGCTGCTTCGGCCCCCGCGCTTGAGCAAACTCAAAGGGGCGAGAGTAGGCGATCTCCCGGACATCGTCCCGGTGACTGGCGACTCTTCGATTGCCGGCGCAAGGGAGCGAACCAATTTCTTGAGTCTCCTGGCTTCGTGACGCTCGCGGTCCTGTTTCGCAGCACCGCCGTATAACGCCGTTACTTCGGGTAGGATCGAATTGTATAAGAGGTTGTAGCCGTTGACTTGGCCGATAAGCAAAAACTCTTTGCCAAAGATATCCAAGTTTCGAAACGCGTCCTGCCATTCTTTCGTGAAATGGTGCTCGCCGAGGAAAGTGGCGACCTTCTCAATGGTCCACAACGCGATTTCCTCTGCAGACAAGGGCGCCGATGAGGAAGGTGTTTCGCTTCTGACGGGGAGAACGTGGGCATGCCTAACGATCGAAGGGGTATGCAGAGTTAGAGGCGTCATGGCTTCGTCTATATCTGGCTTAGAGAAAACTGACGAGGACTCGGAGGGTTCCGAATCAGTCCTATTGATGACCTCTCTCGCGATCCGTGATGGCTGAAGCGGCTGATTGTTTTGAAGGGGTGCTGGATGAGATGGTGGTGGAGGTATATGTGGCAACGGGGCATGGTTATAACCAAGCTGGCCAGGAGGTTGAGCGGCGAGAGGCGACCCGGGTAGTTGGTAAGGTAAGCCGTGCGGGTGATATGTGTTTTGAAAGGCGGTCTGTATAGTCGGCCGGGTCTCCCATTCTCGTGCATACGTCTTTCCCCAAGTGGACTGCCAGGTGTTCTCGTTCTTGGGCGGCGGCGGTGGGATATTGAAGGGTAAGTTTGGATTGGAACCGTTGGGTTGGAGAGGGCGCGAAGCTACAAGAGTTGGGAGTTAGCATGCACAACATGCACTCATGCGTTACCTGTCAATCGAAAGCATACCGTCCGCGCTCGAGTGTAGAGGCGTGGAAACATGTCGAGGCTGCTGAATGGGCAACGGCGCGAGTCCGCTCGGGTTTTGTGGTCTTGGAGGCTGATTCCTGGACAGGGCACTCGAAGAAAAGAGTGCAACTGGCGTCATGTTGCCCATGTTGCCCAGATTCGAAGGTGGGATTTCCGTGTTCGTGGCTGCCCTTGGCCGTCCTTGTGATCCGACGATTGGACTTGAGGCATACGATGCCGGCTGCGAGGGGTCGTACTGAGGAATGTGTAAACTTCCCGCAGCAGCCTGATAGGGAGGTGCGTTTTGGAAGGCGGCGTTAGCCAACTGGGTGTCTATTCGAGGATAACCCCCCGGCGTACTCGGGACAGTCGGGTGGGAGGTATGTGGTCGCGGTTGCTCCATGGTTATAACCCGAGTATCCAGACGGGCCTTTCTGTTCTCCAGTCCCGTGCCAGTTCAAACGCCTCAGTCGGAGGCAACAGAGGAGGATCCTACACGGAGTATACTAACTGACGTCACGAAGAGTCAGCAAAACTTCCGTGTCTAACGGTTGGCCAAGAGGACACCGACACTGTCCGGCCGCTTGATCAATCGAGCGAGATCATGTTATTCGAGGCGAGAGAGTGCATGTGGCGAGGTGGCGTTGTCTGCCGTTTTCCGAGAATTCGCAAGTGCAAAACTGCACGATCCGGCTCGTGATGTGATACTATCGCGGCAGCACCAGCAAGGCCTGGGCAGACGGCGGAACAGCACGCGAGAAGAACGACCGGGAAGGGGATGTCGAGATATCCTGGTCTAGACGCAGTCGGACGACGATGGCTCTTCGCCCCGGGGCCGTTTCCCAACCAATCCTACTAGGGTAAACGCCCGAGCTAGTGCGATAGGGCGGGGAAGTCGGTCGCCTCCCGTGACGTTCGAAGGAAACGAGCGATGGTGGACGGACTCGAAGGCGAGAAAACGAAGAAGAGTCGACTGTCGAGGTTAGCAACCGACGTAGTTATCGGAATCGGACGACGGACAGAATGAAAAACTCCAACCGTTAGACGAGGCCCATCCAGGCAAGGCGGATAGAGACCAGGACCACTCCTTTGTGTCCAGCGTCTGTTTCTCGAGACAAGACCAATCAAGCAGGCGTCCTCCTCCTCCACGGCGGTCCCTGGATGTTTGGGGGGAAAGGTCTGACTGCCAGTCCAGAGACGGATAGAGGGCGCGTAGGCCGCATGTACGACCCTACCCCAGCAGGATAAATGGCCCGACGATAGCTCTCCGTTTTAGCCTTTGGGGGGCTGTTCGCAGCTGAGATGACGGCCGCGGATGCCTCTGCGCCCCGGCGTCTGATTGGTGGTGATGGAGAGCGGAGGATAGAGGATGGTTTTCGGACGGGCTTCATTAGGCAGGCAGAACGTGCGCGTTTCCGTCGCTGGCGGGATGCCTCCGTTATGGTTTCAGCAACACCGCCGGATGCATCTTCACCATCCACCACCCCGATATCGACATCGACATCGACATCTCCCACGGCCAGTGCCATCTCGTATTATCTCTCACATCATCATTATCATCATCATCACCATCATCACCATCATCATCATCACCACTCTCACACAAACACACCCCGCGGGTGATAGCGGCTGCACGCCCGTCCGCGATGGCCGACTCAGCATGCAAAGCCCTCCTGGCCCACTCCGCCGCGGGCCATTACGGCTGAGCTCACCTCGTCTACATAGCACAAATCCCCTCTTCAGCGCCCCTCCGTCAGCTCGTCAAGCCTAGCATCGAGGCCAGGCATTCCACGTTAAACCGCAGGAAATGTCGCAACATGCACCACAACACCAGATTCGTCCAACAGCGGCGCTGAAATTAAGAGCCGGCGCGGCTTCCAGAACACCGAGCTTGCTCAAACCTCCGGTCAAAAGCGCTCCTACAGAACACGCTGCTGCCTATGCCCGCCGGTCCACAAGCACTGATGTCCTGCAAGGTGATCTAGCTCGCAAAGCTCAGTCTGGGACAAACATCAACAGAGGCTTAGGAGGTAGGCTATGAAAACTGGTATTTGTGGCCTCTGCATCCTTCCTGTTGGCAATCGCTTGAACTTTGAATCTAGCGTCTGATTCGACCCCAAGTCAGAGCCTGGGCGAGTCTGCACTGCTGGTGGGGCTCGATCTTGGTTTCCAAGGTGGCTGGACACCTATAGCGAAGTCTCGGGATTTTGATATTGCATATCGCCCTTCCCAGGTGAAGTCACCGCCACAACCAAGTCCGACGCACCAGGGAGAACTCTGGCCGGTCAAGTCTCGTGCTTACCGTTTCGCCACTGGGAACATCTGAACCAAACCAATAGGCTCCGTAGCTATAGGGATATAATAGACCTCGGTCGAGGTCCTCGCATGCAGCATCTGACCTACGGCGCGAGAAAACCCTCCTGGCGTCAATATAGTTTTGCATTATAGTTAGCGTTGATTCCTTGGGGAAACCATCCTCAAATACCCAAATGCTACATGGCCGGAAGCAATCGCCAGGCACTCCTCCACGTCCGATTTGTGTTCCGACATTGCGATAAAAAATGCATCTGGTCCTGCAGCCAATCATTGTTGGACCATGCACCAGGATCAACACGCGACACTCTTCCATTCACGTCATGCAGGAAGATACGCATGATCGTAGATGCATACGTCCACGCGCACGTCCACACGTACGCCTTTGATTCACATACGCTTTACCGTGCACACCAGTCACACAAACGTTTAGACATGGCTCAGTCTGGATCAGGGGTATCGCTATTTCACTACTAATACGTATTATAACATGCACCCCACGATTCCGTAAATTCATAAACACACAAACAGCAGAACAGAAGACACCACTGTCAAAACCCGATTACGCGATGTGTGTGGCCAAATGATGTTATGCATTCTGAGCACCATGCCCCATCAATCATCCAATTTGTTGTACATTAAAGTTGTTTTGCGCGCGATCGCGCCCAAAAGTAGACCAACCTCGCACGTGTTTACTTGGACTTTGCAATGCCGACCCTGTTCTTGCCCAAGTCGTAGATGGAGTAATGCTTTCGCAGGAAGGCATCACCGAGAATCGCCAGTGGGCCTATTATACAAGAATTAGCGCCTGGTTCAAACTTTTATACTTTCGATGTCAGGATAAGCTACACATACCAATCTTTGCAGGCATATCGAGCGCCGTGATGGCACTGATGCAGGTGCCCTGGACATTCAAAGTGTAGTCTGTGGAAGTGATGGTGAAGTTGTGGCCAGCAAGGTGGAAGGTCATATCAGGGAGACCGGCAACCTTGTCGCAGTCAACGGTATATTGGCCGTTCCACGACTTCTTCGCGCCAATCTGTGCGTTCCTGCACTGCTGTTAGCACCCCCCATACATGCAAGCTCGCCAACGTTTATTCAGTCAATACTTACAGCATCTCGGCAATGTTGCTGGGCAGGGTGAGGAGAGAGGTACCGGTGTCGAGAATCGCACCAGTCTCCTCAAAGTCGGCAGTCTCGCTACCAAAGGAGAGAGCAGAGAACTCGACCTCCCAGTATGCCTTCCTCCGGAGAGGAATCCAGGTAATGTCACCCTCATAATGCGACTCGTCGACACCACCAAAGATAGCCTCGGATGAGGTCTCGGTATCACCAAGGTAGAAGGCGAACACGGGTTCATCGAGCAGTTTCTGGTTGACCATCTGGTAAAATGGCGGGACCATGCGGTTGACAGAGATGGTATCGTACCCCAGACCCAGGATACCATCGAACTTGCCAAAGGCAAAAGCGAGACCAGGCTCTAGAAGGCAAGTTAGTTGGTTGGTTATTGCAACAGAGCAAATGGTCGCACGCGCGTCACCCACCTTGAGTAGCCTCGGCAAAGTCTTGGCCCTTGACAGTAAGGCCGGCGATACCCAGAGTGTCTTGGGAAACAAAGCCGCTCAGACTTCCGGACCCATACTGGATACTGAACTCGGTGCCGTTGGCCTTGTAGCTCGAGGATTCACTCGAATCATATTTGGCGTGCAGGAAACAAGCGATGGAAGAACAGTCCTTTCCTGGAACCCACAGGTTGGAGCTCCCTGTGTCAAGAATGACCTTGAACGACTGTGGAGGTGTCCCGAGAGTGATTTCGGAATAGTCTAGCATCGTCCAGCACGTGAGTTTTCAAAATACACTAGAATGACGTAAGCCTTTTAAGGGGTCGTGGCACTTACATTGCGCATTCAGGTAGTTCTACGCGAGCAAGGGGCACATCTCATTAGCATTTTCCGGCGATGCTTTTGTGTCGCATTTGGGGACTCACTTCGACTGGGAGAGTGTGACCGCCGTCGGCGTTGACATCGCCCAAGATGGTCTGGCCGTGACTCGGTCGGCCTCCCATATACTTCTGGCCCAAGGCCTGGACCTGGGTTTGGAAGTCCTTGGAAAACTGCGGAAGAGCGCGCACAAGGTTAGCAAAGGCATCGGGGAGCGGCGGAATCGCAGTGTTTACCAAAGTTTCCTCGACGGGGACCTTCTTGAGCGCCATCCGGTGGACGCCAGCCGAGGCAAACCCGGCGAATCCGGCGGCGGTTGCGAGCGACGTGAGTCTCATGTTGAGGGCTGGTTGGCTATCTCAGATAACTGTGCGAAGGGGTGTGTGCGTGTCTACAGAGCTCAGAGCTTCCGAGTCCTGTCCAAGAAAGTTCCGGGGAAGGGCGATATGCAGAGGAGGAAACGGGGGAGGAGTGGGAAGAGAAGGTTGGGGGGCTGGTGCAGCAGCTTTATGGGCCGCAGGTGAGGCGATCGCAGTGCGTGACACGACAGCCGGCCAAGAGCAAGCAACCCATCGCATCTTATCTCAAACCTGTGTTGCTCATCCTCCGAACCTCGAACGTCTTGGTCTCAGACATCTAAACACCGCTGGATTCCCCAGCCCCCTCCTCTATCAATCGCCCTGGACATCGTCGGCTGAGGGCCGGGTCGGCGTACAATCGTGCTACACCAGATGACGTCGCCCAAAAGCGCTCTACGCACATATCCCTCATACCGGCCCAACTAGGTAGGTAGCTGGCGGTAGGCCCACATACGTCAGCATCGGTATGCGCGCTGCTGGCATATCGACAGTCCTCACAGAACGAAAAGCGCACGGTTCAACCATACTATATAGTGTATATATATATATATATATTACCGGTATTCTAGCCCTGTGTCGTATACTACTACTAGTATCAACCTATCGACGCTGCGCAGTAGTATACTAGTACGTACTAACCCCCATACAACATTGAAACCCGACATGAAACGCCCGCTGGCCAAACAAAGCACCAACAGACGCCTAGGCTACTTTTCCGGCCTATCTGCGAAACCATATGGCTTATGTTCTGCGTAGAGATCAGCATCAGTGAATACCCATGCTGGATTCGGAGGCCTCCTCACCGTATCCGGCAGCATAACTGTCGCTACCACCACTCCCGCCCAAGCTATCAAGAAGTCCCAACCGATTGAGGTTCTGCCGGAAAAAACAATTGTTGACAACAGACGGAGGTGCACCGGTGTTGAACAGCCGCTGGCATTCATCCATAGCGATCCCTATATCACCGATCACCAAAGCCATCAGCCTTCTACCCGTATCAATATCCATCATGGGCGATGGTCACGTAGCAAACCTACCACTGCCACTAAGAATGGGACCAGTTTTGCTATCGCCTGCGTTCCCACTCGGGCCAAGTTGCTGCGGTAGTTCCTCTCCGCCTTTCACCTTCTTATAGCCATGACCAGACAAACCGATAGCTATAGCGAGACCGACGATAAGAGCAACAACAGTGACCCCCAAGCACCCCAAAATTACCCAAGCTTTTCTCGGTGTAAAGCTTCTTTTGAGCAACGGGATGCGTAGCAAGCTGCGGCCAAGCGGGAGATGAAGGCTATCAGCGGCGGCTTTCTCGATATCACCCCCAAGCTTACTAGGCGACTCCAAAGATTCCCCTCCAGGGCATAACAATCCTGAGCTCGGAGTAGCTACAGTGGTCGCTTTCGCCAGGCAACTTTCGTCCTCCTCTCCCCCGCTCGAGACTGGATAGTAGGGACTGTGCATATTGCTATACGATATGAAGGCCATGATAGATGCTGGCAGTTGCTAGAATACACCGCCGAGAGTGTTTTTGAAGGACGTAGGATCTGGGACACATTCTCATAGTTGCGTCCATACGCAAATATCCGCTGCCTGCAGCTACGTATCGGATGCGTATATGAGCAGTATATTGATACTGCTCGATGCTCGCACGTGGGGCCACAATATTCGAACTTACAACGTAATCAACTGCAAAGCTCGGCCTTCCATACTGAATAGCGCTGGTTACTACCCCAGACCTATACCCGCATAAGCGCCGGACCAGGATGACATCCAACCGTCTACTGGTATTCCCTTAAATAGTATGTGCGGTCTCAATGGGTGATGATATGAGTTGTGTATAAACTACCACATCCCACCAGTGCCAAGATGCAGGCCAATCAATCCTCAAATCGCAGAGCCACCAAGTTCGAACACAAACACACATGTGCATGCATGTAACGACATGCATCCGCAACAGCGAAAATCACCAGCCGCGATCCCAGGCAGAGATACACCCTTCCACTACAGGCCAGCCCGGTTAGCCTTACATATAACTGAGAGACACGAGACTAGACTACACGAAGAGCCCGCGCACAATCGAGAACAAGATATCAATCTCGGGGAGCAAGTTATAGTTATCAGTTCGCGAGACCAAAAACCACCCGGATGCGCCCATAGTTCAATGCTCGCATCCTTCGAGTCATGATTACAGGCCATAGTATCTTCAAAGCCGCCTGGCGCGTGCTGTTACCAATCAACCCCTCAAAATTATGCGGCAACTACTATGGCCGCACGGGCGCCGCATCGCGAACACTGGCCTCAACCGCGGCGCTTTGCAAAACTCAAATGCCCCCACGGCCGAAAGTCAACGAGGACGACATAGAAGAAAAGTTTTTGAAGGGGAGGTATGGGATCCATTGACAGTTTCTCGCCCCCTGTCCTTATTGTACATATCTAGCGCCTAACATGTGGCTGACATACTGCATGCATAATGGGTCTACAGTGGGCCAGGTAGTATCCTCCTAGCCTCTCGTGTCGAGCGCTGCCCGGCACGCTGTGTACGCTAGCTAATATCAAGTTTCCGCATCCAACAGGCGGACAAAAGAGTATGTCGTGTAACCCACCCCGAACCACCAACACTGGGCTGCAAAACTAAACTATCGTGGTATAGTCGTACGTGACCCTAAAGAAATTAGAACCCATGTCTATACTCTATCATGGTATCGTGAACTGTGCGCTAGCTTTCTGACATCTCTACTGCTGGGCCCTTCCGAAAGAATAAAACGTCTTCTGCCGTTCAGCTCCGCCATATCCCCACTGGAATAGTCGTCAAATCCCAAGATACCCGATCCCGCGAGCAGAACAGAAAAATCGCCCGACAGCTCCTGGCCTCAAAGCTGGAAGACATCGAGAAAGGAGACCAAAGTCGGAATAACGTTCTCAAAGAAGTGGCAAGAAAAAAAAAGGCCAGCAAGAGGAAAAAGACTTTACGCAAGTACGTATCGCTAGACCTCGGAAAACGCGAGCCATCTCTAACGAACTTGCACCTTGGTTTAGGTACCGGAAGCTAGAAGAGGCCAAGCTCGAAGCTACGGATCAGCTAACAAGCGGGAATGATATGGAACCCAATGAAGCCGGCGAGCTCGAGGCAGGAGAGTATAGCAAGGCACTTGAAGCACCTGGTGATTCGGATGCGCAGGAAGTAGATGACGCAGCCGCATTCAGCGAGCCCAATCTTGCAAATCAAGCACGGGCTGCGAAAAATAATTGACCACTTAGGTAATGTATCATGCACCGTACTGTCGCTACCGTCTAGTAACTCTCTCAGAGTGACATATATTTGATGGCGCCGATATCGCGTTTGCATATAGAGTAGTGAAGTGCTTGCTGTATCCAAAATTCCTTGTCTATATCGCCAATGTTCACCCAAGCGAAACAAATGGCAGCCCATCTCCATCATTGGGATCAGGTTTGCGCCGCGGAGTCGTTGAAGAAGTAATCGATGCGACCAGCCCAGCACTGGTCTTATCCTCTTCCTTCACTTCATGCAGAGTTTCTTTCTTTGTTGCATGGGACTGAACACTGGTGTAGCGGATGAGGGTGACAACTAGCACGGCTATGATGGCAATTGCAATCTTGTACATGTTAGAGGATCCTCCCCACGAAAAGACACTGGACTAAGGTTTGCTCACCAATCCTCTCTGGGTTGTCGTCCACCTCAAAGCTTCAATCTCACGCTTCATATCGCCATTAAGCAGAATTGTGAGCTTGTAGTTCAACTCTTGTATCTTTACTTCCATGGCACGCTGCTCTTCCCGAGTGGTGATTTTGCGGTCGTTAAAAAGACTAGTGACTTCGTCCTTGAGATTCATCAAGTCCTCCCTAAGCCTTTGTTCGAGTTGCTCGTAATCATGCTGGACGTGCGCACAATCCGTCCGTATCTTCTCGTGCGTGGCGCGTCTGGCCGCTCCAGTCTCCGTTTTGAGCTCTGAACACGCAGCTTGAAAAAGATAGTTCTCCTACCGCCTCGAATCCGCCATCAGTACCCGCACCAACCCCTGGAAACCTCGCATGCCAGACCTACATTTTCCGACATGGACTTTGTCACCATGGAATCCTTCGCCTTCTCCAGGTTCACCGCCAGCAGGCCCCGAACTGCCTTCATTGCCCCAACCGACTGCCCGTATGTAAACCCCCCGGCTACCAGCTGCTTCACCATAAAGTAGGAGTCGAAATTATGATGCAGCCTCCCAATGGCGGGACCCACAGCTGGTAGCTTCGGTTTCGTGGCCTCGGACTGGCCTCCCGGGCGACCTGGCGCGCCGCCCCCCATACTGCCCTCACTATTTGCCTTTCCGTTCGAGCCGTTGGGATCCTTAATGGTCGTTATCACATCCAATGCAGAAGTATCCTTCAGAATCTCCGGCTTGTAGTTGACGCCAATGTCGGTAGCAGGTTGGGCCGGCGACTGCTCAGCGGTAGCAGAACCCCTCTGTGGACTGCTGGCCGGACCTTGCTTCTCCTCGGATTTGCCTCCAGACGCTACCCCTCCAGCTCCTGGTAGGACCTTCGACGCAGGAGGGAGCGATGTACCAGCTATGATGGCGTCGTTTCCTCGCAGCGTATTCTCCTGCAGGGTGCTCGCGCACCGTCTCTGCGGTGCCATCACCGGCCTGATGACGCCCGGATACCTTGATATCGAAGAGAACGAGCATCGCTTCACCCGCCGAGGGTAGTTGCCAACCTGCCGAGCAGCATATCTGCAGCACGCGGCGCTGCAGAAAGTCTGGCTGCTGCGCGTCGTCGAGAAGACGCTCGGGTGGAGGAATGCGAGGCGCGGGAGGGACATCAAGGTGGCACGTATGCTAGAAGGAGAGGGTGCTGGTGTCGGCCCGTCCTGGATCTGGGAAGGCTTTTTTGAGGGTCTGACTTGTCGTGGAGACCTTGGTAGGCAATTACGTAACTTGAAGACGTCCCGCCGTTTGTCTCAACACAATATCGACCGACACCAGTGACAACCGCGGTCGACTGTCGAACCGAATTCAATGCCGCATGCCAGCAAGCGCCCCAGACCACCACGAGACGACCTCAAACCACCATCTATATCGCACACAACGCTAAACATGGCATGCGCTCCTGTATTTACAGCGGAAATATCTACATATCTTACAGAATCGTCAACGGAATCCTCTACGCCAGACCACCACGTTGCATTTTGATATCATAAGCTCTCAGTTGGTGGTGGTGAGACGGGCTCCACTATTGGCACTGGCTCTGTCGGTTGCGCCTCGCGCCGCGATGCGTAGCCAAGCGCCCGACGCCGGCGATGCGCATATTTCAGCAACAGCAAAGAACCGGAAGGTGTCATCTGAAAAACCATTATCAGCATCACCGAATCAAGTCTCTCAAGTGTGCGCGGTGCTTACCCCCTCGATCCTCCGGGTTTGGCCAATTGACTCCGGCCGTGTAGATGCGAGGAGGGCCCGCTCCTCAAATGATAAGCCCGAAACCCTGATCGCAGATATAGTCAGTTGGTGATATATATCAAGGTAGCCGAACGCGAGCTTACTCGTCATAATCCATGTTTGGGGGTAAAAGCAAATCTTCATCTTGTTCAAATAGTCGGATATCTGCCATCTGCTGCTTGATATATGGAGCGTATGTCCCTACAGATGGAGTTGTCAGCCTCGGAGATATTTAGGACCCGTAGGTGCAATCGCCACTCTACCTTCGATATCGATCCTTTCCCTGACCCTCTTGGGGTATTTGCTAAGCTCCGGGAATACATCTAGGAATGAATCTGTTTTCAAATGATTCTTCCGGAGGAGGTCGAATGCACTATATTTGAAAGCGTCGACCGAGACCTCTATACCCTGCTCTGACCACTTCTGCCAGCTTAAAACCAATCCGTCCATCATTGATCTAATCCCACCAATCATCTCAAGCTCGGTCTGGAAATGGCTCCACCTCTTGTCACCGACGACGCCGAACCGACGGCCTAGCTCCGTGAGCCGCAAGTCTGCGTTATCTGACCTCGCAGACATTCGAAACTCGGAGCGAGCGGTGAACATCCTATAGGGTTCCGAAACACCTTTCGTGATAAGATCATCTATCATGATTCCTATATAACCATCTGAACGTAAGAGCGTCATTTGTGGCTTGTCCTGGGATGCCAGCCCAGCATTTGTTCCCGCGATTATGCCTTGAGATGCCGCCTCTTCGTAGCCTGTGGTTCCGTTGATTTGTCCGGCTAGGAAAAGCCCCTTGATGGATTTTGTTTCAAGAGTTGCCCGAAGGCTTCTAGGGTCCACGTAGTCGTACTCCACCCCGTAGCCCACCTGGGTCATTGTAGCATTCTCGAGCCCTGGGACAGTCCGAAGAAGTGCTTCCTGAACATCAGCTGGCACGGTCATGCTAATGCCATTTGGGTAAACGATGTGGTCATCAAAGCCTTCGGGTTCAAGCCATATTAGGTGCTGCTCTTTGTGCGGAAACTTGATAATCTTGGATTCCAAGGAAGGGCAGTAACGCGGTCCTTTGACTGTCTCCCGAATGTGGATTGATTTGTCCAAGTTTGCCCGGAGGATAGCATGTCCTTCAGCGGTTGTAGAAGTTAGATGACAGACCAGTTGGTTCTATTTCACCCTTCGTTAATTCACCCATTACGGAGCTGAAAACGGAAAACCATACCTCATGTTGCTCGACTTTGTCATTCAGATAGCTAAACGGCGCGGGTGGGTCGTCACCGTATTGTGCTTCGAGCTTGCTATAATCAATGGTCCTCCCATCGAGCCTTGGAGGGGTTCCAGTCTTCAGACGGCCTAGTTTGAAGCCAGCTTCACGGAGGGACTCGCTAATTCCAAAAGATGCAGCTTCCCCCATGCGCCCCGAGGGAAATACGTCCAAGCCTAGTTGCGCTGTCAGCAATTTTTGTACAAACGGTATCATTCCCCGAGATTAGTTTTACTCAATATTACCAATATGTATCTCCCCACTTAAAAATGTCCCCGTCGTTATAACTATATTTCGGGTGTATATTTCCTCTCCAGATTCCAGTTTGATTCCCGTAACCTGCCCGAAATGTCCATCGCCGTCCGGAACGAACCCAGCATTTCTGTCGATTATAATATCCGCTACAGAGCCTTCTTTGAGAGTAAGGTTCGGATAATCAGAGAGTTCCGCTTGCATAAATCGCCTGTACAACTTCCGATCAATCATTGCTCTGGGGCCCTGTTGGCGCACGATTAATGTCAATGTTGTACAATACTAGACAGCTCGTGCGAACTGCACTGGAGCCACGCACCCAAACGGCGGGTCCCTTCTTCCGATTAAGGACCCGAAATTGACTTCCTGCCTTGTCTGGGTGGCGCCTTCGCGGTAAGCAATCGGCACATGGGAGCGGATGTTGTTTTCAGGCGTTGGTCATACCCACAATCCGTCCACAAAGCCCATCCAATGCGTCAATTTCTCTTATCATGGTGCCTTTTCCAATGCCACCAAAGCTAGGATTGCAAGAGCAAACTCCGATGCTTGAAAGCTTTTGTGTGACCAAGGCGGTTTTGGCACCAGCTACCGCGAGCACAGTCCAGTGAGACTCTCGTCATAACAATCATGTGCCATGAATAGCCAGAGTGTGCACATACATCTTGCGGCGGCGGCCGACGCCTCGCAGCCAGCATGGCCACCGCCAACGACGATAACATCATAGACAATCCCAGTGGTGCTTCGCAATTTAGTGGACCCATTAGCTCTCGCTTCCCAGTAAAGATAGGAAAGGTGCGGAGAAATCAGCCACCGGGGAGGGAAGGGTGCGAATTTACCTATTCTCAGATACGCCCGTAGCCAGGTTGCGCCGTGTGGCAGGAGCGCCAGAGCGCCAGCAGCCGGATAGTCTTCTTAACCCCGGTGCTACTCTCAGCCGGCGTGGGGCCAACATGACTGTTGTCGCTCCCTCCTGCAGAACCTAGCTGCTATAGCCACAGAGGAATATACCGAACTTCGAGGCCATGCATGAAAAGTCGAGACGTCGAGTCTGCCTCGCGACGATGTCGTCGATGAGGTCTTGGCGTGCTTGTCCAGACTGGTAGATTTTTTCGATGTGGTGGTGTTGTTGGTGCCAACAGCACAATAACAAAACAAAAAAAGGCAAAGGACAAAATATTAACCCCGAACTATATCAAAAAGCAACTCTGCTCCGGCTGTTATTCGCCCGGGGAAACCCAGCCAGCATCCAGTACCAGGGTTCGGATTGGGAAGCTCAAACAGACGGGTTTCTGTCTAGTGTCTTTGCATCTGCTTCTCTTCCCTCCTCTTGTCCCCTTCCTCGCCCACCCATATTGCACTGTCGAAGGCCGCGGCCGGAAGTATGCCGATGGGTCAAGAGCAAGACTTGCATCTCAACCACAAGATTGGCGAGAGCTTGACAGAATGACGACACCTTCATCCCGCAAGAAGCTGTGGGAGGCGATTAATTAGTATTGGGCTTAGGGTTAGCGAGAGCAGACATAACAGGTCCTCTAACGAAAACTCTAAATTTAAGGTTTTGAGATCCGAACAACGTTGTCGAACCTTATTCTCACAAACTGTTCGAGCGCGCAATGGAGAAATGGAATTGAGAAAACGGTTAAACATCAAATATTAGTATTGCAACTATACTCCGGTTCACCTTATCTAGGCGAATGGAACGAGAATGCTTCTCCTCGGCCGTTTCCAAAGTGATGAGAGTTTCCAAGGCCGTCACGCCACATCACTACGAACTCGAAAGCAAGAGGCGGAGCGACATATGATGTACGCGCGCACGTCCAGGTACCTCAGTGTACATGTCGGCGAATGCCGTTTAGGTACATGCATACATATATTATAACTTATACATTTATGAAATTTGGCATGGTGCGCGCACGCAGCGCAGAGCTCAGCAAGCCCACCGAAACTTTTGGACTGGTTGAGGCCTGAGAAAACGACGCCTGGTCTTGAGGGCTCTTTTTCCATTGTCTCCCATGACGCCTTTGTCTGTTGGTCGGATGTCGGCAAACCCTTGTCAGTTGAACGCACGCTCTGGCGACAAGCCTGGTTCGATTGGGATGAAACCGGAAATGGTGCGCGCGCGATGACTGACAAACGGCCCAGGAACCTATGCAGCCCACTTTTTGGCCTTTCAAATCGATGTCTCTGCCCCACGCGGAATTGTCTCATTTCGCACGGGCATCGAAGCGCCTTCTAGAAACCTGCAAGGTCTGCCAACACGAAGTCCGGTAGATGTGCGGTTGCATCGTTAGCGCTCTTGCGTGAACCACGGATTGAAAAGGCGATCGATGGTGGCAGATGAGGAGACACTTGAGGTATTAAAACCCATGGTTTTTATTGCCATAATCGGGCATCTACCCGTGAATATCTATTGTTATGGTGCCCACGGTCAATTTCATGCATGCTCATGCACGAGGTCTCGAGCCCATAAGCAGCGCAGCCCGACACCCGTTGAAAAACGCCGGCTGTTCCAACATGCATATTGTCACATTCGACCTCTCACGGCCAATCTAAAGCATCGGCTGTTCTCCTTTTCCAAACATTGGGATCGAATTGCAGGGGTGTGGTAAGATCGAGGGCCGAGCACCTACATCGGTGCCACAAAAGTGACCAGCTTCCCCTCGAACTCCCCACTGTTTCCTCATTTTTCCGAACGTAATATATTCAATACAGGTCGATGGCAGGTACAATATTAACCTTGGTAGGCAGAAACCCCGAGACCAGGTCGCTAGAACATTGGCCTCCTTTCTTAGTCCTAGCGCACGCGGTAGGTTTTTGACTGTCGGCTGGGAACCGACTCGCCTCGACTCGAGCTCCTTTTTTTCAATTTATCCTCCAAACCCATGACCTCAACAAAAGCTGTGTAACGTGATCATGATGGAACGAAAAGAGAACAAACGAGCAAAACAAAATGAACCATCGAAGCAAAAAAAGAAAATTATCAGATAGGGATGCTCGCTGGTCTATACCCCTGAAGCAGCTGAATTTATTTGCATACCAAATCGCCGTCGACGGCCAAAAACGGGTGATATCAGCTACAAACTTTTGGGTTAATGCGAGGGACGGTTCCCATGCTTGTCAAGATTGGGAATCGGAGTACCACAAGGCCTTGATGCGAAACAAACCCACGCAGCCCGGGTTTTCGCTGGTATGGGTCCGTTTCGTTTCCCTCTCTCGCACTCAGCGCCCTGTGCACCCATACCCAGCTGGCTTCTGGTGGGATTGTAATTGGAAAGCCCGTTTATCTGATATGCCCTTGCAAAAGTTCGCTTTGAGCCGGAGTCTGCGCTGCACTGGAATCCAGTTCCGGCCGATGGTGATGCCCCTGCGCCTTTCTTTTTTCCCATCGCTAAGGATTCGTTTGATATTCTGCGCACCCCCCGGGGCCCGATTATTATTTTTTTTATAGCAGTCTAGTACGATGTAATATAAAAAGAATCGCGCTGTATTGGGCGCGGATCCGATATCCGTAAGGCAATTGGTTTCTAGCCGCTAGCTAGGCTAGCATATTTGGCTGCAGCTCCACATGGCTATAATATGATATCAAGAGGTAATCATGTTGTTCCGAGGCTAAGGCTTCATCCGGAGTAAGAGGAGGAGAATTCAAGCCTCCACTGCCGGCAAGCCCCATATATCAGCCGTTCTCCATTTTTGAAGGCATGCCTTTTCGGAATGTCGTACGTACATTTCTGCATATGCACATGCACAGCATGTTTTTACGATATCCCCTCTAAACCCACCCTGCAGGTAAGTGGGTTTATGCTCGACTCGAGTTCGCGTCATCACCCACATTTGCGATTTTTTTGCGGTCTAGGGCGTTCCGAGCTATCAGCTCTCCGAGATCGTAAAGGGAAGAAAAAGAAAGAACAAAAGAGGATGTGGGATCTGATCTGGCGGATAGCACAGGGAATTTAGAGGGCCCTGGGGCACGGCTTGCTACTTCCTGCTATAAAGGAAACAAGTACCAGATTGTAGCTATAGACACGCAACTAAGGGATAGACTAGGTAACATAGGTACACAATTGCACCGTCCAAGCCACTCCCCGGGCCCTCTTCTTCCTCTCTTTCGATCGATTGATTAACCTCCCTCTACCTGCATTTCCGCGGGGGGTGCCGAAGGCTGGACGAAACAGCGGTCATCTGGTTGGACCGCGAGTGAAGCGGCTGTCCAGATATCCTCGAATACTGACCGCCCACCCAAGGGGACAATTCCAGGCCGAATATTTAGCGGTGGCCGGTTCTGAAATCCGCGGCTCCGTCCGAACCCAGCCAGCAACATCTGCTCCAACAGGACACAACACCAAGCTCCATCGGCCACGACGTCGCCAGAGCCCAACAGGGCTTCTTTCCACAAATGCCGCAGGAAACTCCACAGGAAGACAGAACACTCGCCATCGAAAGGAACAGTACCCCAGGCTGCCTATAACTTTGCCGGCTTCCAGATGCCGCATTTCCATTTATATCAACCGACCGCCTGCTTCCCCAACGCGACCGCCATCCCCACGCCCTCCTCGACCAGGTTATACGCACGACTCTAAACCTTGTAACTCCCTCGAGACGGTTTGGTTTTCGGTTTCAGAGCTTCCTCTCGTTCAAGCTTTCGTCCTCGTCAGCCTCGCTCAATCCTATATTCCCCAACCATCTTTGCTACAAACAGGGAAGAGCGCGCCTCAGGACAGGGCAGGTTGCAGCATCATCTTCTATCTTACTCCCCTCGAGACGAGCATTGGATAACATGGCTGGGAAGAAGGAGAACTGCTTCTTGAACGCCTCGGATGTCGGCGTGGGGCACCTGCACCAACAACGGCTTTGACTGCCGTATACGGCCAAAAGATGTTGGTATTGCTGGGTTCAAGGGCCGTTTACCCCCCAAAAACCTCTGTCATTTTCGGTCACAGGGTAAGTCGTCGACAGCCCAGATATATATCACTAAAATCCAGGGGATTGTCATCAATACATTTCTCTAGGAATAGATAAAACAAACTTCTATGTTCATCATCCAATGGAGACAAGAACAACAACGGGGAAGAAGTTAGGAATATAAACAGCGACGCTAACGTTACATCAAGTCATGCAGACCGTTCTCCTACGAAACCGTCTCTACAATTATTTTTCGCGCTTTCCTCTGCTGGATATCACCCAGCAGGCGCAGGGCCCACCAACGGCAGCATACCGAAGAAAAAATGTCAGGACTGAAGGACTATTACGACCCGCTGAATCGAAAAACCGACGCCTACTGGCTCGTCCACTGCGGCGGATAATGTTGCAAAACGTCTTCCTCGCTCACCGTGCCAGCCCTTGACCCCGGCGCCGGCTGCGGTGAGGATGTCCAACCAACAAAACTACCATCTTGTGGGAACCGACTTCGATCCTGGACCGGTGCCTGCCCCAAACTTGCATTCGGTTGAGGGCTATGGGTGCCATATAAGGGCTGTGTCCAAGCCGTTGATGAAGCCGAGCTATAGTTGGAAGCAGCCGGACTGGGTACCATTGGACGGTCGTAGTGACCACCTCCAACGGTGGAATACGTTGTCCGATATGGCGCACTCCCCGAGAGCGCGTTCGTATTAAGGGGGGAGCTCTGGAAGCCAGAATACGGACTGCCAGACCAACTTTGCGAGGTGATGGTTTCTGTCTGAGCGGGGAGGGATAATGGAGCACTGACCGCCGCAGCGCTCATACCTGTTGTATACGGCTGGGTGTAGGCAGGATGATATCGAGGGTTGTGACTGCCATGGGCCATATCATAATCCTCAACCTTCATCGGGTCACCCTGAGGACCTAGATCTCCAGGAAAGCCATGCGGGCTACCCGTCGGAGGGAAATAGCCAACTTGGGACGACATGTAATTGTAGTCCGATGGGCCACCCGGAAAGCTGCTTGGAAGGAACGCATGAGGGTGGTGCGCCTCGTGTCGACCATATGGCCCTATTTTCGAGGGCGAACCAGAAGTCTCGTCATCTTCATCCGTTTGGCCGTCGAGAATTGCGTCAGCGCCTCCTTCATCGATGAACGAGGGCCTCCTTGACACGTCAGACGGCGGTTGCCTAAGTGACGACGATATGAAAAGCGTCGTGCGTGGTCTAATGTGACCGTATGCTGGTATGTCTGTCGGCCTAGTAAGGCGGTTGTCCAATACATCTTGGGGGATATAGTATGATATCAGGTGGAACTGCCGGTTGTTTTCGTCCTGTATACTGATTGTTTTCTTGACTAGGCCGTTTGTCTTGAAGTCATATGAATCGATTAGCGACCCAACTAGCGAACGATCTGAGTCGCCTAGAGGTCCTGCGCGTCCTGGATCTGGAATTCCCATCGGGTGGAATTGGTGATGCGGATCCTCCAGTTCAGTATTCGGGCCCCTCCGCGATTTGGTTGTGCTTTTTCGTTGAGCTCTCTTCTTCTGCCCTGGAGGGAACGGCCGAGATAGCTCCCGGTAGAGCAGGAAGTTTCCTAAAATCCTGCTCGGGCTCCAGTGCACGCCATCGGTCCATCGCTTGATACCTGTGTCGGTGTGCTCAAAGACAAAAACGTTGCCCGACTGAACTGCAGACGCTCTTTCTCGGTCCTGCGCTCTCCGCTGCACAGTGAAGAGCTGGCGCTGTAGAATCAGCTCCACAATCATAAGAGCATCCTCGTTCGTTTGGCAGAACACATTCGATATGGTTGGTTGGATCAGAGATCCCGTCGAAGACATTGCAAAGAGCTGGCCGCGATCGGGACCCTAGAAACTCGACTCGAGATAGGCGGCCGCCGTGGGAGATATAGAAGCCGATGTTGCTGTCGGAAGTGAAATGGGGGCGAGAAATGCGTCGACGGTGTGCTGGAATGGATATATGTTCCCTTTTCTCCGAGGCCTGATCGGCACCTGCTGGACGAAGGGTTCACGCACGTTCACACGCACGTACGCCAACAAGTCGAAGTACACCGTGTCGGCCAACCAGGCATCTACTACCTCCAGCGGGATTGGGCGATGTTATCAACCAGTCGGATCAGCTATTTCCCTTTCTCCCTCAGGCGAACGGTCGAGGTGCAGTGGCCAAATGAAATCGACAATCGGAGGTTGCCACGCGGGATGTCCGTGGAATACACGCACCCAGAGCGTGTGCGTGCGTCTGCGTGCGTGCGTCTGCGGCGACTGAGCAGATAAGAGTTAGAATCGAATTCGGCTCTGTTGCTGCTCACGGCGGTTCGACACGATGGAATATATCGCACACCCAGCCGTTCTTGCTGTTTCTTCCAAAAGTCCACCAGGATACCCTAGGACACCGGTAACAATATCGTCGACCTCACACGGGTTGGAGAAGCTGTCGTACGGACCGCCTGGTGGTGCTTTAACGTCTGAAGTTTTGCTGAATCTTTTTGGTGATAGACTTCTCGGTTTATAGTTCACCTGATCGGCCAAGCAGGCGAAACTAGCGGCGGCCACAGAGGGGGAAAAAATTGATCCGATGCCCGCTCCAAGTCAAATAAGGTTTCGATATCAACACTATGAGCTACTTCCGCAAAGCTGCGAAAACTCTTTCCGCGTTCGTCCTTACCACGGTCGATGTTTCGAGAGCCCCAGATGTTCACAGTCAAAGAGAGGGGCCTTCCCAGAAGACAGGCCAAGTGTGGGGTCTAGGCACAGCCTAATTCTTTCCGAACGGCGCCCAAGAGAGGCAGAGCCCAGGATGAATTAAGTTTTTGTTGTTGGAAAAGGAAATCGGGGAGTCCAATTATACAGCTAAGGGCGGTCAAAGACAGATCAGCGATCTTCCACTCTAGGGAACTCCCAATACACGTGGAATCGAAAGTCATTTTGGGACCGACAGCTCCTTTTGAACTACGGGTTACCGACGAAAACACAGAATTAACAATTGACTGGAAGCGTCGGCATCTGTGGTAGCACAGCTGCATGTGTTCATGTTGTGTGGTTGGGGTAGACATGCTCATGTGCAGGACTCGATGAGTGTGTGTGGAAGTGTATGACAGACCTTGCTCATGGGATATCATACGGTGAAGGAGAGGCACCCTCAGCTTTTTATCCCCATGAAACCAAGGTCACTGGCTTCCGGCTACACAAAGCTAGGGGAGAGATACCACGGTCAAATTGGTTCAGACGGGAGTTGAGAAACCCAAGGATAGACAACGGCCATAAGCGACTGGCTTACGAGGCCCACCACGACGCGATAGCCGTATACCTAGAAGGTTTCCCCGTCTTGCGCCGAGATGTCGACAGGATTCCACAAAGGAGTATAGAAGCGCTGGCAACTTGAAGAGAACAGGGGGCGGGGGCAGATAGGAGCCGCGGTATGATCCTTGAGGTGCGGTTCTGAAAAACGGTATACGCAAGACTAATCTCGTGATACTTTGAAAGAACTTACTTGAATAGCTACCACAATTCCCCTTTCTTTTGTTTTTTTTCTTGTCCGGCCTACTTATTTACTCAATTGATCGAGGCCCTTTATACGAAGGCTTCGAGAAGAGTGCGCAGTAGTGCGACTATGCGACAGCTCTGGTGTCCCGAGCTAGGAATCAGAATTCCTTCTGGGTAACTAGACCGCCGTCTCAGAACCTGATTTGCCGACACTGATGCAGGTCTCGTCTCGTGGTACTGCTGGGGTGAAGGTCGAAAAAAGAAAGTCGTGTATAAAACGAGGATGTCAAGGCTGTCGCATAGCGACAGGTAATGTCCGCAGCTGAGAATTGGAGGTTTGGGATAGCCAACCACAGACGACCTGCAAAGCTTGTCGTTGTTTTAAATGTCGACGAAACTGGTATCCTATGCGGCTAGTTAAAAAATACGCGACGTCGAAAGAAAAGGGAAAGAGCCTTGGCCTGTGGGCCAAACGTCCAACCAGGAGGTGAGTAGATCGTGCAACTGCCGGTCCATTCGGTGCACTCGAGCATAGGGCAATTCTTCCCCTCTCTTCTACCTTTTTAGCTCTCAAGGGCGAGGAAAGAGGTCACCCAGTCAATAATATCGGTCATTCTGCTGCGTCCCTCCACTAAGTACTACCCCGAGGCCTTAGCACGACTTCCACAGGGCGCCCACCCCCGAAAAAAAAGAACAAATAAAATGACAAAAAAAGTATCTTGCCGTTGGCTGTATAATACTTCCCTGATCCTAAACACGATGGAGTCCTTGGAACGTGGGTAGTCAGAAGCGATCCGTTTAATATTATGTCTTTATACATCTATTAGGGTCAATACTTACGCTAACAACACCACTTCTTGGGCAGCAGCTTAGCTAAGAGGAGGGACTCGGACGTCTCCTTTCCTCTCTCCTCCCCTCCTCTCCTCGTTGACTCTCACGGGTCGAGATACTCGGGCTCTGCTTCCCCGTTCCCCTCAGCCGACGGCAGCCTCTAGGCATGGCGCTGGACCCTATCGGCCACTGACTGTACCTCGCCACAAAGCCTGCATTTCAGCTTGCAAACACCCCGTAATCCCATTCTCCTTCTTTGTTCGATCTCGGCGGACTTGCGCCTCCGAGCAGGCAGGCCGACAGTCCAGATTTTGACCATGACACATATTTGCTTTTTGCCCCCCCCCGAGACCCCCCCTCGGACTCGATCGGTATATATTTGCATGGAGGCGTCGATACGGCCGATATCATGTGGGCTGCCACATGCTACTGGTTAATGGTATGCGCGGTGGCAGCCTCAACTGCTTAGGCAGCACGATCCATCCGCCCTTAATATCAGCACAAGCGAAGCCTGTCCTTGAAGCCCCATCACGATTTCCAAAATAGCCAGCTGGCCGGCTTGATCGAGCAAAGACGCTGCATGGGGTTGCTTTGCTTTCTCTCCTTTTTTTCTTCTTCTGCATTTCTTTCTTTTTCTTCCCGCACTATTAACCGCCAAGAAACCACAGTCTTTTCTTCTATTTTTTATATTTATTTTTACAAAGTTATTTGCTTTCCGATTGCTTATTACTTTCCATTTCCCCCGATCACAATCAACTGCGACGGAAAGGTGCAGTGCGTCGGGCCGGAGTGCGCAGTAGGCCGATAGAGCCCTCGACAGCGCCAGTCCCCATTCAAGACAAACAACATCAACCTCGTACTGGAACGGTTCTGACCAGTCTTCTGTTTTAGGCTCGGACTTGAGGGCGCGACGAAGACGGATCACCGAATCGTAGAATTTGGTCTGGATCCACCCGCATTGACAAACCATGTAGCCACATCACAGGCTTTTGGAAATACGGAGAAAATACTCCGATACTCGTATAAAAAGCGTTTCCACAATCGGTTAATTCTGCAATGCTCAAAATAATCGAAACAGTAATAATCGTCCTCAAACCGTGTCTGCAGGGCCTGACCTGGCTGAAGACGATGCGCAACCCCACTGAATTCATACTCCACCATGCAGCTTTAAATTGTCAGAGTCGTTTCAGGTCAGCTACGCCACTTGCTCCAACAGAGTGCGAAATACATTTGGTTGCTTGTTTGACGGGACTTCAAGCTCCCGTTGCACTGGGGCGCCATGTGGCTCATAAAAGCCATAATTATATGCCGTCGATCGAGGTTCGCAATTGCTAGAGGCCTGGATCGGGTTACTGGCTCTGGCACGAATATTACACCGGCGACACTACCGCTGCGTGCCGCGTACTCGTTGCAGCTTGCGGTCTCGGGGGCAGGCAAGTTAGCCGATACACCAACCGAACTCCATTGGAACCAGGGTATAAGTTGATAATGCCTGACTTGCCCAGGGTGCAGTTTGACCCGTCGAGAGGCCGCGTCGCTGTAGTCCGATGTGATCCCACGAACCAGCTTTGGACGAGGGTGGAGTGAAGCAGCGGCTCGCTAATCAGATATTGGACTCGATGTTACCTGGCGGCTCACAGACACCTTCTAGTCTCATGCGTACTAGAGCAAGTACGGACAGTAGAATTCCTTGGATCGTTCGGAGGCAGACTGGGATCGCTCGGTTGCCTTCCTCTTGAGCCGGACGTACGACTGTGACAATCCGAACAATACACTGATCAAGGGCAGCCGACAGCCCGATTGATGAAAACCTCGATGCCGTATGTTGCAACCGGCTGGCATCAGATGCCGCCGAATGGGACTCCGAGCCGTGAGCAATGGGTGCGCGACGGGATCGTGGGCACTGCCTTTGAGGTCCGGAGCACCCCGCCATGGCGGTAGCCAAAGGAAAAACAAGAGAAAAAGGAAAGAAGGGAAAAAAAAGTGGTGATATCATGCAAAAAATCTGAAAACCTGCATGGGCATATTCCTTTCCCCTGCGCAATCCCGTTTCCATGCAACCCGACCTATACCCGATTTTTCTTCTTCCTCGCGCGGTATCCTGTTGACGGCGTCCGAGTCGTCTGTCGTGCGCGTGCGCACCAGAGCTGCGCCAAATATGCACGGTCATGAATTCCGGGATACATGGCTCCAATGCAATATGGCTCTCCCCAGCACCTATAGCGACCAGGTACATTATTCCCAGCCTGTCTCAACTTTCACAGGCTCCAGTCTTGCGGCTCGGATAGTAACCTGTCAGCATGGCCGACCCATCGCTATAGCTGTGATAATATGGTCTCCACCCTCAACAAGTACATGCATTCCAGGTTCTCCAATCGACCAGGCTGTCCTGTCCTTAGTAAGCTCTGACCTCGCACCTCCACTTTAATGACGCTAGCCCTTAGCTAACTAACGTCTTGCAGCCTATTCCGGACCCGCGCTCAGTTATCCCGCTAGGGTTTGGCCGGCTACAATTAATTGGACGGCCTCCCACGCGTATACAGCTCGCCCGAGACATCAGCTAACACTTTGACGTCAAGCTTCGCTGAGCCAGAGAATGGGGGGAAAGAAAGGGCTGAATCCACCATCCCTATCAGGTTCCCGGGAATCTGGTTCGGCGGCAACTTCATAACATTCGACGGTTTCCAATTCCACGGCGAGACACCGGCTGAGTTCGCGGCCCGAGGGGTAAATACTTAAGTAAGAAGTAGTCAACTCAAAGAGAGACCCCATGCGCTAAGGATGCAACTCGAACCCTACCCGTCGAAGGTAGCTCTGGGGTTATGGCCACTCGAACCTCCAAGCGCTACTTCGGACCATGCACAGCCTCAATCCAAGTTCCCAGGTTGACGGAACCATCACAGCCGTCAGACGCTTTGGCTCGAGCACCGGCAAATTGTGAGAACAAGCGTCGCCATCGCTGTGGGCTTTGTGCAAAACCCGCGGGCTATATTTCGTATTGTTTCCCAGGAGCAGGCTCGGTCGCGTATTGGCGCTGCTTCGCACTTTTTTTGTTTCGACCAGGCCAAGAGTTCGGACACGCCGCTCACGCTCGGCCCATTTTGGAGCAGTTTGACCGGTCAAAAGGCGGCTTAAAGCGTGACTAGGTAGGTGTTTTACAATTCAACTACCCTTTTGTCCTCTTTGGACTATCGAAATGAAGGCAAAACCGGCGACTTTTAAAACTTTCGCTGGGCATCTCCGCACCTCCGGTGACTAGAACTTTAAGCCGGGAATGCTTTGAGGCTGCCTTAGTCGAAAGGAAGAAAGAAAGAAAGAAAGAAAGAAAGAAAAGAAGCTAAAAAATAAAATAAAAAAATAAGATAAAAAATAAAACAAAGGCACCATCAGCCTCAAACTGCGATTCGGTCAAGGTGCACAAAACACCAACGGGCCACTAAACTTGATGGAGGCGTTTCCGATATCCAGCCCCACGTGGTAGTTCGTGCGACCCCTGTTGCACCGCCATTTTCAACCACCCAACACAAGAATGCGAGATTAGGTTGAAGCAGTTCCAACCTTGAAACTTGGTTTCCACGGTCAGGTACGAAGCACGAAGCACGCTGGCTCTGGATATCCACTTACACTTTCTGTGACAAACTTTGTCGGCTTACTCCTATAGGCGGAAAAAGTCAGGTTGGCGTGCTGCAATGCATCTGACCAAGTCCCCAGGTATCTGACCAGAGCGTCGCTACCGTAGCTTAGTCCGTCCAAACATTCTCACCTGGAGTGCCTGACTTTCCAGGCTACCTTCACATCACACGCAGGCTTGCATGCATGCTTGCTTGCATGCAATGCAGCATAGCGACGAACTGCAGGTCTCATATGGGAGCAGGACATTTGGCGTTTCTCCGGCTCTTGGCGGAAACGGTTTACGATACATCCCCAAATATTGATGTTAATTGCGAGTTCAGGTCGTCCGGCCCGTCAGGGCACGCTGCCCGCGGCAAGTGAACCATTGTCTGACAGCCGAACAGGAAAAACAATGAACGCTAGTATCAAAAAGCATGGCCATACGAAACAAGAATCAACTGTATATAGGCTTGCATGAGTTGGTTTCCTAGTTTCCCCTCCTCCCCAAGTCTCCCGTCTGGTTTGCCCCTTCTAACTGGTCACTAGGCCTCCTCCGCATATGTGGATATCAAACCGGATTGTCCCCAGAAATACATTGCACGCCAGTGCCGGTACCGGCCCTCTGATACAGTGCATCTCACAATGCGACTTTGCGTCGCAACGACTTGCTCTTCTCGTCGACGGATGCGATTGTCGCTCCCATGACTATCCTCAATCTATTTGCAATCGTACCGCTCTACCTCCAGGGGGGCAAACGGAACGATAACGATCGATCGGTGTGCATATGCACATGAGGCAAAAGGGCGATGGGTGCCCAGGACGACCAAAGGTCCAGCATTGCTATTAGGCTATGTGGTCCTAAACCAACAAAACGAAAATAGGAGGGGCGGAAAACAAGAAACCAAAAAAAAACGTTCTCTCGCTTCTGGCCTACCCCATAGGCCTATAGTAACGGTCTTTTATTCTCTCATGTAGGCTTTTGGCTGCATAATCTTGGTGACTGCAAGACCAGGTTGCTGCATAGGACAACTCACTGAACCTTAAATTTATTTAAGGTTAGATCACTTCTCACTTCCAGCCCCCAAGCTCTGGCAGTGGACTGGGCATTCAAATAGGACCCTCGTTCACGGATTCCCACGTAATTCGCCGAAATACCATGGCGGATTGGCCGCTGTCAGAAGCGGGGAAGGTATCGACATAGGCACCGGAATGATGTCCGTGAAGACGCCCATATCCGGCGTCGACCCTCCATCTGCAGAGTCATGCTCCTGCTCCTGCCCGTCCGGTTGAGGTACGGGTACAATGACACCACATTCCCAGTTCCTGTTACTCATCTTGAATTCCTTCTGTGTTCGATCCCAGACAAGTTTGCCCCAGGCGCTCTCGCTCAGGTTAGCGGAACCTGTAGACCGACGTCAACGTGACCATGTCAGCCATTTCCGTTCGATCGCAAACGGGCAAGTGGCGAGGTACGCGGACTATACCGCCCCGGTCTTACCAATATATGCCCAGGCAAGAACTTTCCCGCGCGGCAATGAAAAACGGACGAAAATCATCTAAACAGCCCCACATAATGTCACTTTCGGCTGCTCATCAAAATTATAGACTCTTCTATGTCTATCAAACTTGCTTACCTTGTTATGCATCAGCATGCCGCTACGGGCACTTTGGCAATCATGTAATATCGATTGGGGGAAGGTAGAACTCATGAACCACTAATGTGATAGGCGATCAATATATTGATATCAATTGACCACTGCATCCCTGTCACGGCGACAAAACAAAAAGCGCATCAGAGCACGTACCTTTCGTTGAAAGCATATTGTACCACCGTTCTACAGAAAATGATGCGCATTAGCGAGACCGGTTGGCTGCATACGTCAAAATCACGCTTACTTGCCTGAATCCCGCCTTTGCTTGCTGCAACGGTGCGGCGAGACGGAAAGTATACTCGCAGGGAACCCTGAATGGCCTGCCAGAGCTTGCCGTCACTCTGTTCTTCCTCTTCCGACTCCGATTCGGTACTCTCATCTGCAGCTGCGGGCTCCGCCGCAAGCTGGCGGCTACTGTATTTTTTAGGAATGCCCTGGACGCACTTCTTCCCGTTGTCACCTAATATTCCACCCCGATTAGGACGTTATTGTTCTTTGGCTCAGCCCTGACTTGTTAACCATGATTATGCAGGCTAGATCGGATCTCGTACCCTGAAAGGCATGAAACATTCTCAGGAGGAACTCTTTATTTAGACTTCCTAGAGACGAGGTCTACCGTAGATAAGCGATATGCACCGGCGGGTTGTTACCATGTCAAGCCTGCGTAAACTTACCACATAGTCTACCTGTATCGGCTTCTTGGTGTTTAGGCGTAGAGTTTTGACGGCGGTGGCTAGTCCACAGACCCCGTTTGTGAGGGCATCGGTCCCGTGATGAGAGCCACCTATGCTATAAACAAAGCCCAAGTGTTTACTCCGGCTGAAGTCGTAGGCCCTGTCAAGCTTTTCCAAAACGTCCGCTAAATTCCATCGGTAGCCGGTTAGCGGAGACTTTGTGAAAGAAGCTTCCCGTTTCTCCTTTGAGACCTCCCTCCCTACCTGGCAGCCCTTTCGCTTTGCAGAAATGTAAAAGCCGCCTGGAAAAGTGCGTGTGCGAAGGGTTTGGCTCGGAGTCTCCGGCGATGGAAGCCTTAGGCAGTTCTGGAAAATCGATGATAAAGGCGCTCTGTATGACAGGAAGTTAGGCTGATACTCTCCGGTTACACGTTTCTTGAGGGTATATGCAGCGAACATTCTCCATGACCCCCTCGCTTTTGCCCGTCCCAAGGGCTTCTCCCCAATCGTAAGGTGTCATGTTCGCCGTTGGAACGACCACCCTCAGATAGGTAAGATGGAACAGAAGCTGGAGTTTAGAATGCATGCAATTGACATTCCCCGACATGTTTGGGAAGCAAAGCCGCGTCCGTGGGAGGTTACACATGTTCCTCCGATAGTGGTCAACCTGGAATTTATCCAAATGCGTCAGTCTCTCCCTTAAAGGCTGTTGCATCGGTCTCGTCTCAAAACTGATATCGGCTTCTTTGCTTGTACGCACCATGTCGTCCTCTTTCGCATGGAGCACTAACACAAGGTCGCATTCCCCGACGTTGAGCTTTTGTAAAACCCAGTTGAATTCCCAGACGTAGGCTGAAAGAACTGCGGTTTGCAAGGTATCCTTTTAGACACGTCGGGCGGATTAGATGTCTATAAATCACCCCGAATGGGCCCCAAACAAGCTTCTGCAACCGCACCTTCTGAAACACTTCCTCAAGCGTGATATCGTCCGAAGTGCGGTCCCGCCCCTCAACGTATGTTTTCTTGACTACGCCATCGAGATACTGCGAGTGTCGTGGGATGTAGCTGGAGACCCTCTCCTGTAGATCGCGAAGGGTCATGAAAGGCCCTCGCCGGCTAGTACTAGGTATCTCTGATGGATCCGATGGCTCTTCCTTCTTGACTATCAGACTCTGTGTCGCCAGGGTTCTGATATGTTTTGATAGCGGCAGATACGAGTCATCTGACGTTTTCCTCTTCAGCCGGGCACGGGCAAGACGGTCTCTTTCCATCTGAGCCCTGTTGAGATTCAACATGCTTGAAAGTTGGGGTTTTTCATCTGTCGTTTCTTCCTTCTTGACTGCCTTGTCGGATTCTTCTTCCCGCTTGATGACCTGTGAGGAAGCACGGCTTGTCAACATGGTGCAAGGGTGACTAAAGGAATGCCCTAGGATGTTGACTGGCCTGCCTGACCAATTTTTTATTGTCCTCGGTATCATCGTCGCTATCGAGCACGATTATAGGGGTTCCTTCGTCCTCCTCCTTCTTGATCTTGATGTGAGTTGCAGTTGTTGGAGCTGCTTCGGCGTGGGAGTTGGAGGCTTGGCTGGTGCTGGATTGGTCTGCCAGCGACCTCCTGATGGCCTCTGCGAGCTCCTCGTCGTATGAATCGTCCGCCATTTTCAGGGCGTACGTGCTGATGCCGGAAGTGAACTGAGGTTGTGAATGTAGCTAGAATTGAATCGAATCCACTTGTGAAGGACCTCAGAGATGCAGTTCAGCGCGTGTTGCACCTGTCAACATGACCTCAGGCGCGTCCGGGCTTGTTGTCCCTGGAGCTAAACCCCATCCCATCGCCAACTCCAACTCCACTGCATAATCTAATCTAATCTGGCCGGCCGATTCGAGGTTCCAGCTAGCTTCATCCCACCGCGAGGGCCGCATCCAACCCTAGGAGCAGCTTCAAGACCGAGCAGCACTTTGAGCACTTTGAGCACTTTGAGCACTTCGAGCAATTGAGGGTGGCATATGTCCATATGTCCATTTACAAGGCTCCTTGCCAATCTCCCATGTATCCATGCCGTCGATGAGAGATCGGTGGAAGGCGGCCAGGTAACAACCTCGAGCTTCTCAAAGCGTATATATGCTTATATCATTTACGGTTAGACCGGCTGAATAGGCTTGTGAACCATGTTCACAGAATGCTCTAAACATAGGGCTGTCCTCAGTTCACAGAGTCATATAGGCGTGTCGCTAAGGCCGTATATCTCCCATATGGCTTCGTCCTATAGACCTTAGCAGATAGCGGCATGGCCTCGGGAAAAGAAAGTGGCACGACAATTACCCAGTACAAGACGCGAAGACCCCAGTGAGGTGCCTCAAGTTAAGAACAGACAGCGGACGTCCGTTGTGTTGTGGTGTTCTTACTTTGAACTCCAACCCAGCGGCTATACTGTCTACTACTAGTACGTGGTCAGTCCCCGGTCCCTCGAGCATCACATCAATCAACAATTGGCGCCCGCGAGTCTCCCTGCAAGCACTGCATCGTCGCCGCAGGCATCGGCCGCGATCATCAAGCTCCCCGAAACCGCCCGAACACAATCACCGCGGCCGTCTCGTTTCGAAACCAGCACCAAAATGGCTACAATAGACGCCCTCAAGCTCGAGAAATGGGAGGATGCGTTCCAACAGCCCGTCGTATCCGTCCGCGTGATGGAGAAGCAGCTACGCGTCGCATTGCAAGAGAAGAAGGAGGGATTGCGCGGCCTCGTCGGGTACGGGAACCCAGGACCCTAGCTATCCGTGTGCGCGTTCTCTCGGCCTAACCGTTCGCCATACATTATAGTGAAAGCTACCGAGATCTCCTCAAAACCGCTGAAAGGATCATTGAGATGAACGATTCTATCCAGCAGGTCGAGTCACATCTCTCGCAAGCGTCCAAGCAGTGCAATTACGGCTCGCTGCAGAAAAAGGCAGCCAATGCCGTTTCCATGAAGGAGAAAGAGGACAATAGAGGTCAGAAGCTGCGAGATTGCCGCAGGCCCTTCCCAATAACATGTTTTTGGACGCTGAGCTGATATCTATTCTCTACGGGATCTCACATGTCAGACAGACGGAACCGTGTGATTGCTGCTGAGCTCGCGGTGCTATCAAATTGCCCTGTCGCAATATCGCGGACGTTGTCGGGCGACAAATCACCATTACTTGCAGCCAAGCTATATATCCTGGCCAGACTGTTGAGAAGATCGGTATCCGAGAAAGTAAGCCCTGATTTGACAAAACGGGAGTTGTAATATGAAGTTAGGATCCTAGCTGACGCGTTTGTGCCCGCCAGATCAAGTCCCCGTTTCTCACCTCTCTAGAGCGACAACTATCCAACCTACGGGTTTCACTTTTGCGAGATATCGAACACGAGCTTTGCTTGTTGAATACAGAAACCGGTGCAATCTTGCAATGCCTTGGGGCATATTCTCTCATCACCTCGTCTTCAGCGTCTGAGACATTTCTGCACTTTCAGACGCTACGTTTGAATGCGGTTACTAGCCTGGTCCACCAGGATACAATATCCGCTGACACCATATTGGAAGCAATACGATATGTGAACGAGAATCTTCGTTTATCGACGCAGTTGTTTCCCAGGCGACTTTCGGATACACTGACTAGCATAAAGATACGGCCGCTGTTCCAAGAGCCTGCACTAAACGAGATGATGGAGTTGAACATGGCTGTTCACGCCCATTGGATTAGCGAAAGTATACGCAAGTATACACCATGGCTAAAGGCGGATGATCTGAGCAGCGAGAGCTGTAAGGCCGAGATTGCCAATAAGCTTGGAACAGCGCTTAGGGTCATCTTTGAGGGCCTGGAAAGAGCCGTCAAGGCGGTGAGCAAAGTCGAGACTTTGGTTCGGATAAGACACAATATTCTTATCGCAAGCCGAGGGGTCATGGGAAAAACCTCAGAGCTTGATAGTGCCGATTTGAACCAGTCCCTAAACAAGATCCGAGAAATCGTAAATACAAGGATTCGTGAGGTTCTGAGTGGGGACATAATTGCGATTGGGGGGCTAGGTGAAGAGCTGTCCAAGGTCGCAGTAGAATATCCTGCCAACAGAAGCAAAGGTATAATCGCCCCACCGACCTGCCTACCCAGTTTTAGCTAACTAGGGTTGTGCAGAGCCCGTGACATGGTCGAACATGTTATCGTCTTTTGAAAACGCCAAAGGAGGAAGGAACTTAAAGGCCATGGTTCGGGCCGTTAGCTACAGCGATAAGTCTGGCCTGCGAGCAATCCGACTGAAACATAGCAGGTGGATTGGTAACACCACCAAAAACTATGCCCATATCAAAAAGATGAGCGAAGAGAAAGATTGGGACCCTGAGAATGACGATGACGACGACGGGATTGATGCCCCAGAAACCCTGAAAGAAATGAATGATGCTGATACGCAAGCACTACTCTCAACATACGTAGAAGGGCTTCTGGCTGGATACAGATCACTTGAAGTGAACCTATCAACCCTGGTGGATAGCATAGGCAAATCAGAGGACGGCGCCGAATCGGCCCAACCCATTGAAAGCGCTTGTGTGATTCTCCGGTTTATATCTATAATCCGGAACAGCTCCCCTCAACACCAAGCCACAGATGTCATAAATTTGAGTTGGTTCGGTAACGATGCCAGAGGCCAGCTCTACAATCTGCTGTCGAAGAGTGTTTCTAAAAAGGCCCTACGGGTTTTCAGCAAAGACCTCTCACGGCGGAAATGGTCATCGAACGTTTCATTTGCTTCCTTATGGGATGGTTCCCCAAGGTTGCCGATTCAGCCGTCGCCGCTGGTATTCAAATTCCTGCGAAATCTCACACAGTCTATGAATGAAATCGGTGTGGATGTCTGGACGAGAGATGCAACGGACACGCTTAAAATAGGCGTCGCAAAATTGATATGGGAGGAGCTAGACGCTTCTGTAACACTGGCCGAGAAGCAGGCAAACGGCGGTCTAGAAACCAAGGCCGAGGAAGGAGCGGACGGGCAAGAGGATGCCGAGGGTGAAAACCCGGATACAGAGCAGCCCAACCCCGAAGCCGAAATAGCACCAGATATATTCAGCCGCGAACAGGTGCTACAAACCTACTTTGATACCACGTATCTGGATAATGCGCTTCGGACTCTTGCAAGCAGAAGCATTGGGGAAGCAGAGAAGGGTAAGGACGGAAGTTTGGCGATAACACTATCCTGGGGGTTTATCGAACGCACTCACGAGAAAGTAAGTAGTTGAACGCAACGCAACGGTGCAACTAGGTGTTCCGTGCTAACCAAATATCCAGGTGAAGCTTGAAACTGATGAACGGGAAAGAATATCGAGGTCGGCGGAGGACTACTGGAGGAGAACCTGCCTACTGTTCGGCGTGCTAGATATATAGGAGTCCTGCAACGGGCTGTCGAGTTTAAATGTAGAATATTATACCTTCAAATTAGCTGTCAATCGGCCGTCC
Organism: Drechslerella stenobrocha 248; assembly: GCA_000525045.1. NCBI lineage: Eukaryota > Fungi > Ascomycota > Orbiliomycetes > Orbiliales > Orbiliaceae > Drechslerella > Drechslerella stenobrocha. The sequence continues at coordinate 242,722 of KI966431.1, read as the reverse complement.
ACGGGTCTTGTATTGCAATGCCGATACTTGAGCACTTTACACGCTGTTGTGCCTTAGGTATCGGCCGAGTCCCCGTGGGTGGCCCATTTGTGTTGGCGCCGTTGTCAAATTGCTGCCGACAAACATCAACGTTCTCAAATTTTTATATACAGCGCAAGCGTCGACAACTGCAATCTCCGTTCGCGAAAACTGCACAGCCCACAATGACGGACACCAAGGACCAGGAAACGCTTCCCGACGCGCCAGAGTACGATGCCGAAGCTGCCGGCGACGCAGGATACGACGACGATGACGAGCCTCTCGATCTATCCCGGGATAACAATGCTCAAATAACAATGGTACCCGCCGCCTACTCACGTCCGCATACACAGCATCTCAACCAACATGAGCCACAGGCTAACAGATACCCTTGGGCGGGCGCGCACGACAGCTGGGCAGCGCTACAGATGACGATTCCTGCGCCTCCTTTCAATTCGAGAATGAGGATCACACACTTGGGAATGCGCTGCGGTATATCATTATGAAAAAGTACGGGATCGTAGTATCTAGCGGACGGTCTGGGATGGTAATTTGCACGTGTGGAGGCTAACCGTGGAGATATTTGGGGATGACTTGCAGCCCCCAGGTAGAGTTCTGTGGGTATTCGATACCGCATCCGTCAGAGACCAAGATGAATATGCGGATCCAGACCTATGGTGAGAATTGTTGCTATCTCCGTGTTTGTGTTTCATGCCGACGTCGGCGGTTGGAGGCTAATTTAGAACTGGCGGGGGGCTGTAGGGGATATCACGGCCAAGGACGCTCTGGTCAAGGGCCTTGGAGACCTTCGCAACCTCTGCGACGTTGTCACCGACAAGTTTATCGCGGAGAAGGCGAGGTTCGCGGCGGAGAAGGGGCGGTAAGGGAAGTGTCATTGTAGGGGTGTAGATTCGATAGCGGTGAAGAGGGGTGTCATATTGTACGATATATAGCTACGGGTAGGATTTTGGATAGCCTTTCAACGGCTGTAGGCTGGCGTTGCTCTGGGCTGGTAGGTAGGTGTGCGTACTGTACCATATTTGAGTGCCCGTGAGTGGTGCGCAATTACAACCTCGTTCTCTCGGCCTCGTCGACAATAATCGGGTGGTAGTCGGATTTCTATATATATATATGTGTGTGTGTGTGTGTGTGTGTGTACGGAAACATCAAAGTCGAGGATCAATGTACAATGGGGACTCGAGTCAGTTCACCCGTTTAGTTCCGTCCCTAGCCAAGTTGTGGATTAGCAGGCGTACCACAGCACGTACCATGTACCATCGGGTCAATACACACCTGCAAGAAGCCCTCCATGAACGTCTTGGGGATACGCGCGCCTGGCTCCTGATCCGGCCTGAAATACTTCATGAGATGCGGCAGTTGTTTCCAGTAGTTCATCGTCTCCTATCCGCACACGCTCTTCATCAACCACTGCTGTTTCGAACGATTGCTGTCCCCACCTGGAAGGCTACGGCGGCGAACCACCACCATCCCAGCTGGAGACAGGGCTATCCGTACCTGGTACTCCATCTGGTTCTTCATGAGCAGAACGTCCACCGTGCCTAGATCCTTCACGTGCCTGTGCCGCTCAAACTCCTCCCGCATCTTGGCCCGTACAGCGGGGACGTCGACTTCGAGGAGATACATTTTAACAATCTCGGGTGCCTATACGGCGGCAGCGGCGTCAGTCGGGCTCGGCTTGCCATTGTCGGGCTGGTTCGGTGCGAGGACGGCGATATCGGATGGGGAGAGTGAGGGACAGACGTACCTGCCGCTGCCAGTTCCTATACGCTTGGATGACCCGTCGGTTGGCGTCCGCCCAGTCCGCCGCTGCGTCCGCCGGTGCAGGTGGTTAGCCATTGTGGATGCGAGGTCAGAAAGGAAGGAAGGAGCGAGGGGACATACACTGCCTGGTCGTCCTGGCGAAAGCTGTCGCGTGGATGGTCATGGCTGTGGAGGGAAAGGAGGCCGGTCGTGTGGAGTCGAGTCGCTGGTTCCGGTCGAGGGGATTTGGAGACGTCGGAAGTTGGTTGCTGTGAACCAGTCCGCCAAGTGAGCCGCCGCCCAACGTCATTTCACGGCTCTGGCGACAACACTGAATTTTCTCGTCCTGCAACATTTCACTTTTTCCCACCGCTTTGGTATAAATTTGTGTCATCAGGATGCACATCAGGGCTCTGCACCGGCCTATCGCCCGTCTGGGCACTCTGCAGCCTGGCGCGTACCGCTACTGCTATCGCGGGTTCCATGCGACGGGTGCCGCGACGGCGCCGACTGTGGATATGGCGTATAACCTTCACCGGCCCCCTACTGGCGGGGACGACAAGCGCGAGCCAATCATCTTTATGCACGGGCTGTTTGGGTCCAAGGCGAACAATCGCGGTATCAGTAAGTAAGCGTCCCTTCTTTCTCCAACTGGTTCTTCAACAGACGTGCGAACGGACGCTGACGGACGGGATGACGGCACAGGGCGTTTGCGAAGGAGCTAAACAGATGCGTCTACGCTCTGGTATGTGCATGCATATATATTTACCTATAGCGTGCGACCCGGGTGTGATGTCTATACAGTGATCGCATTGGTTCCTGTCATTGACGTCGATATGCAGGACTTGAGAAACCACGGCGACAGCCCGCACGCACAATCCCACACGTATCCCGCCATGGCAGAGGACGTCGAACAGTTCATTCGCGACCACGCGCTTGAGAACCCAACCCTGATCGGCCACTCAATGTACACGGCCCCAACCCTGACGGGGAAGAAGGAGAGGAAGGAGCAGCCCGCTAACCAGTTCGTCCATTCACACACCCACAGGGGCGCCAAAGTCGCCATGTCAGTCGCCCTCCGCTCGCCATCCCTCCTACAAGACATCGTAGTCGTCGACAATGCCCCCGTCAGCGCGCAGCTCGGCCGCCAATTCGGGCTCTACGCACAAGCCATGGCCCGCATCGAAGCCACACCCATCGTCAACGCCAAGGAAGCCGATGACATTCTCGCCGCGTACGAACCCGTAGTCGAGATCCGCCAGTTCCTGCTCACGAACCTACTCAAACCGACGCCCGAGAACGACCGGTTCCGCTGGCGGGTGCCCGTGCGTGTGCTCAGCGAGGCGCTGGACGCGATCGCTGACTTCCCGTTCACGCCTGGTGCGGGACCCGGGTTTACAAAGCCGGCGTTGTTTGTGAGGGGGACGAAGAGTAAGTATGTGGCTGATGAGACGATTCCACTCATCGGCGAGTTTTTTCCCCGCTTCCAGCTGAGGGACGTAGAGGCGGGGCACTGGGTGACTTCGGAGAATCCGGAGGGGTTTAAGAAAGGTAAGTGGCGGGTTTGGCTTGACTTGTGGCGTGGATTATGCAATGCTAACTAGGCTCCAGTGTGCCTAGAGTTCTTCCGCAGAGAGAAAGACGAATAACGGGGGGGATGGTGGCTTTCGAATTATATAGAATGTAGGCCTCTATGTCGGGTGTGAATAGTTCTTCGTCGATGCCCTAACTTGATATCGCCCCTCAAGGCGAGTTAATCCTGGGTGTTTTCGGGTACTTCTCATTGAACAATGTACAGACAAATATTGATGGGCATATATCGTAAGCTAGAGAGGCAATATCAATCATAGAACCCGCTTGCATCTAATCGTAGAAAGCATGACAATCGGCTGGTGAAAGGGGTATTCAACAAATTCGAACTTCGAGACGGGATCCTGGAAGCCTCCAAAGGCAAAACATTAACTCGCAAACCAAACAAAACACATGCGAAGAAACGCCCGTTGCAATCCAACCTGTAGATGTATATATCCCGTCGCCAAGCCACCAAGAGAAAAACAACAAGAAGCTGATAACGATGCCGACTGCAAAACCCACGACTTGAACTCCAGACTCGCTCGCCCCGATATCGCACACTCAGCAAGCGCAAGAACTAGCAGCTTGGCTCTGCCCCTGTGCCGAAACGTCAACTACATTGCTCGGCGCAACAACTCTGTTCGGATCCAGCGCGCCTGGCGTCGAGATGATGATATCGACAAGCTTCTGAAATGGTTCCTTGGCATGGTCCTTCGTTTTGGCGCTGGTCTCGAAAAAGTGCAATGCCCCCAGCTTCCTTGCTAGCTCCTCGCCCTCCGCAATGCTGACAGCACGCTGCGCCGAACGGTCTGTTTTGTTGCCGACCTGTGGGGTTCCAATTATGCATCAGCATCCGAAAGTCCGAGGGAGTCATAAATCCCGGCTTACAAGAATCTTGGTGACGCCCGGCGGCGCAAACTTCTCAGCCTCGCCAAACCATGTAGGCATGGATAGGAAGCTGTCGCGGTTGGAAATGTCGTATATGAGCAGAATGCCGTGGGCGCCGCGGTAGTACGAGGACGTCAATGTCCGGAAGCGACTGTGATGACAACAAGGGTTAGCATTGTCCCAATATCCGAGGTGTAACGCCCCCGTAAACCGCACGATAGCTGCAGCGCCCTCGAGGCCGGATGCCAGCCCACCGTTGTGGGGGACTAGCAAGCTGCAGCAAGCAAGGAAGCCCGTGACAGGCTGCGTCTGGTCGCGAGACCGTGCTTGGCGGACGGATCGAGACGGACGGACGGACGAATGGGTGCGTGGGTGCGTGGGTGCGTGCATACTCCTGGCCGGCGGTATCCTGCAGTAACAGTCGATAGAGCTTCTTGTTCACCGTGAGCTTCTTCTCGCGGAATTCAACGCCGATAGTGGTAGTTGTGTCGTCCGCCTCAAAGACGTCGTCGACGTAGCGTTTCAGCACTGCGTGCAGACCGGTTTCGGCATCGTTAGCTAGCTTGCCACACCGGCAGCACGACGGGATCGCATGGACGGTATAGCTACGTACGTGAGGTCTTTCCGCTGCTGGCGGGCCCTATCAGGAGCACCTTGATGACGGTAGGGCGTTCGGGTGCCGACATGCTGGGCGTGCGAGAAGCCGACAATCGAAATCAGGCTGGAGCTGGGGCGGTCGACAGCGGGAATCGAATCCGAAGGGCAGACAGACAGACAGCAGGGCCGTTCTAGGAAGTCGCAGACGCCAGATTGCCCGCGCCAGGTGGAGATGTCGATGGGGGTCGCAAGAAGATGGTGAGAGAAGAGAGAGAGAGAGAGAGAGAAAGCGAGGGAGCAGAGAGAAGGAGCGCTTGGGGGCGGTGGCCGGGGTCAGACGTCGAGACATCGTCATTTGCCCGACCAGGCGGCAAAGCTAAAACCGTTGAGCCCGCCGCACATCTGATCCTCTGCAGCTGGGCGTCACCCGCTCGCTCGCCCGACACCGACGAGGGAAACAGGAGGAGCGAAAGACGGAAGACCGAGGAGTCCGCCGGTGGCCGTCTGAGATATTCGAGATGCTCTTTGCGCGCGCAGGCAGCGAAAGTTGAGACTTCACCGCCAGTCCGGATCACGTGACCGAGGCCATGTTCGGCCTTCGCGAATTCTCCATCGCCGTCGACGACTTCCTCATCTTCTCCACCATCCAACAGGCTGGCATTGTCGCCCGGCCACGATTCTCCCCCTTATGCCGTAACCATATCGCAGCCCCGAAAGCGATCTGGTGCAATGGACTGCAGCTCGACGACAGGTCACTGATATCTTCACCCCGCTGAATACTTCCCGAGCACCCCTCTGCAAGCAACCTCCCCGCCGCCGCCGCCGCCGCCGTCATTACAACCGTCACTCCTAGGAAGGGCGCCGGAAGAGAAAGAGAGAGAAGATGGGAGGTCTCAACCTCGAGGTCTTCAAAGTAAGGGGCACCCTGCACCTTCCCCTTCACACCCGCTCAAGCTGATCTCACCGACATCCATCCAGTTCGGCATCTACATCCTCTTCCCCATCGCCTCCATGTACTACTTTGGCACAAACCTCGACTCCCGCTTCTCCGTCCCGGACTTCTGGCCCTCGAAGGAGGAAACCCATCGTATCCCCTTCGAAAAGGAAGAAATCCGCTTGGAGCTTGAGCGCCTCAAAAAGCAGCGTCTGCAGCGCCGCAAGGAGCGTCTCGATGCCGCAGGGAGCAGGGAGCGCCGGGAGCGCCTGGTCGAGAGCGAGTAGGTGCCTCTACTGCCCTTATTTGTGTCCGGTGAAAGTCGAAACCTGGGCGGGGCCGATCACGTAGATGCCATGAATTGCTCCACTCAAGTCGAATCCCCACTTGTCGTCCTTCAAACCATGGCAATTCTGCAGATGAAACCCAGTCTGCTATTGTAATTTATACGACCGCATGCTATCTGTATCGTTGCGTGCCTGTACATATCAATACTTGTATCATGTGCTACAAAGGGCCTTGCGTGGCCAATATAAAAAGCCAGCTCAAAGTTCTGCTTAAAAGAATGTATTGTCTGTGCGTGCTTCTCCGGCCTCGAGTATATTGCCCATTTGCAGCGACAGAAGTTGGCGATTACTGAGAAAGATCTAGAGCGAATGTTGAGAAAATATCAAAATAGACAATGCAGCCCCAAGATAAATATCCGATCCGATACCACCATGCTTTTGCTTCTCTCTGCATCGATGCCTTTGTCTCCCTGAAGAGAGGGCAATAAAAACGCCACGGACTCCCTCCCAATTCCAAATGATGTATGCCATGATCTCCCTTTAGTACCAGAAATCTTCGTCTATGTCGGAGGATGTGTAAATGCTTGCCGGCGCAACTAAAGCAGGCTATAACGTGTCTAATAATATATTGGGGGAATAGAGCGAATGGGAAAGGAAAAGTTGAGCATCCGTGCAACTCGAAAATAAAATGTGAGCATTTAGCTCTAGAAGAAAGGTGCGCGTTTGAGGACCGTAAAAGACAAGGAAGATGCGTCCATACTGCCGCCTCTGATGGACTGGTGGACTGGAGAGAAGGGATGAAGGGATCCTACAAAAAAGTATTGATCCACGTCAAGAGATTCCACGGTGCGAAATATCTTAGGACGTCGGTGCCGACGAAGTGCGTCTTACACTACACCTCCCAATATATATTGGCCGAGTCGAAGGTGTAGGTTCCACTATTGTTAGCCGTATGAGAAGATTTCAACTGGCGTGCCAGGGGGCGCCGCAATTACAGATGGGAGTCGATGAACACGGGACATCCGGCGGTAGCATGGCGACATGGTCTGCCCAGTGGAGGCATCATCCCAGAAAGCCACGCTCCCATCCGAGCCCTCAACACTGCCCCCATACCCGCGAATTGGTTCTGCCATCTGCCTTGCCGCTTGATGATCGTGCTGATTGACTCGGGCACTGCTCGCACCATCTAAAGCCGATGCTTCCATCTCGACTACAAAATCCAACACAGTGTTCGTCGTCTCTTCCGGCGTGTCATAGAGCTTTTTTGTGCATTTACCGATCCCCTTCTTCTCCATCTCCTTGTGGTCCTCGCGCGGAGCTCTCAGGCCAAGCCTGGAATCATCCTCGCGGGGTTCTGCGAGGTCGCCCAATCGTCAATCGTCATAGAACCTAAGGAGAACCCAGTCAGCAACATGTTTCTATTTATTCGCAGAAGGGCAACGCACTCGTCCTCGTCATCTATTTCAGCTAACTGTTCAAAGTTGACTTTGTATCGCAAAAGAGCCCCGATGCCACCGAATCCCTTCACAAACTGATTGCCTTCGCTGCTTCGATCGGAGACAAATTCAAGGGTGGCGCCAAAATCCTTGTACTTTTCGGCTAGCCACTCCAAGAATGCAGACGACTCGACAACTTCCATCTCTTGGCCAGATTCCTTGTCCATAAACTTGGTACGATCCTGCTCCTGGAGCTTGTTTGTGTGCAAAACCGTCTCGTCGCCGTTCGAAGCCTTCAGCAGCCACCGGGTTACATCGAGGTTCTCAAATACAATGAGAGCTAAAGCGGCTGTCAGTCGAGAACTATTATACCGGCGGGAAGTGATAACCTACTCTCACAGGCTCCCAGTTCAAGAGCTTTCAGGGTATCGTCGATGCCGTAGCAAACTCTGCCGGTATCCTGGGAGATTTCATCGAAGTATCGGTTGATGAGCTTCTTCTCCTGGATAAACTTGACGTTGCTCAAGGTCTCCGCAGACAGCTCAATAGCCTGGTTGAATCCGTTCTCGCCGCCGTAGGAAACATCGACGACCTTGATGATCTTGGCCTGAAGACGTTGATCAAACATATCGCTCTGGGCCAACTCGGACTTGAAGTCTGCAGAACCGGCAAGGATAAGGCCGGATACGTTGACTTTGTCCGCAGTGATGAAGTTCTGGACCGCCAACTCGGCAACCTTGCGGACGTAATTGTGGCGCTTTTCCTCACGGAGACGGGCGAAACGAAGGGCGGATTGACCACCACGGCCGTGCTTTTTGGGAAGGTCGACGGCAAACTTGTGGACAACCTCGCGGGTGTTTCCACTCAGGGTACCGAAAAGCGCTCCGTTACCATCCATAACGATAAAGCCGAACTTGGAGTCGCTCTCGAGGAGTTCGGAAAGGGCTTCAGTGTGGAACTTGTTGTCGCAGAGGTAGAGGGATGTGTTGATTGGCTTGAAGGGCTCAAAGTCGATATTGAGCTTCCTCTCTTTGCCCTCCGAGGTGATGATTTCACCACAGTAGATGACGAGTCCGTTTGGCGGGACCTTGGAGTAAAGCTTGAGGCGCTGCTGGGTGGACGTGATAGCTGAAAGGACGGAGAGACGATTGACGCGAGATTTGATATTGGAGGCCGTTCCCTAGAGCAAGCTGCATGTTAGCACCGCCGCTTCCCCACATTATGACGCATCTTTAAGGGAGCTGATGGGACGTACGTATTCTTCAGCCAACATCTTGGCGGCTCTGGAAACTTGATCCTTTGGAGCTGTAGGCTGGATGTTAGCGTGAGAAGGACACATCTGGCTTGGTCGTGTGAAGGACATACGGATGATGAGTGATATCATGCTGGTGCCGTTTCCACGGGCCATCTCGAGCCTAGAAGCTCAAAGGGTCAGCCAAACACCCGGACCAGGCACCCAGGAGAGAGCAGGATGCGGCCTGAACGCGAACCTCTTGATCAGCTTCTTGATCTTCCAAATCTCGATGTTTTTCTCCGCATCATTGCCGGGTGGAGGCTGCGACATTTTGCTGTCCGGGGCGATTCTGTTGTGAAGCTACAGCAGCTGTCAAAGGTAAGGAAAAGGAGGTATTTGAAGGACGAAGAGGTCGGACCAGATCCGGTCGAGAAGCAGCCGAGCTCGAGAAAGCTGGTTTGGGAGAATGTCTGCTGAGGTTGAGAGAGACGAGGAGGAAGGCAGTGCCAGGTGTCGAGGTTCAAGGTTTTATTTTATTTTATTGTGCTAACTAGGCGTTTTTTGGTGGGAGGGATTTTGGGGCTAGGCGAGGCACCCACTCTGCTGCCGGTGGTACAGCGGGGTTTGATCGGGAAGGAGCGCCCGGCGGTCTCCACTGGCGGACGGGCTGTGACTCGCTGTGACTCGCTCTACCGACTCGCCGTGACGATATCCCACTGCGGCTTCGGACGAATCTGCGCACAACCATTCACGTTCTCTCGGGCTCGACAACCGCATGCCACCAACCAGATGTCGGACGGCTCCTCCATCTCCATCGTCGTCTTTCGCTCTTTCGTTCTCTAATATCGCCCAGTAGGCACCACAGTTTGGCCTCCAACATGCTGTCCGTGGCGTATTTGGGCCCGCCTTCGACTTACTCCCACCAGGTCCGCACCTTCCCGTTATATCCAGCGGTATCCATCACTGACATCGCCCTCTCGCGCCCTGCAGGTGACAATCCAAAAGTTCCCCACCGAAAAATTCAAGCACGTCCCCTGCATCCAAATCGCCGACATTTTCGTCTCCGTCGAATCTGGGAAGACCGATCTCGGCGTCGTCCCCTTCGAAAACTCCACCAATGGCTCGGTAGTGCAGACGCTGGACCTGTTCTGTGACAGGGAACTGCAAAATCCTAACATCAAGGTGTGCGCTGAAGCATATCTGGACGTGCACCACTGCTTGCTCGGGTACCCACGGGACGGCATCTCCAAAGACACGGTGTCCAGGATATACTCCCACCCCCAGGCGTTTGGTCAATGCGAAGGCTTCCTGACAAAATACCTGAAGGGGGTGGAGAGAATCGAGGTCTCCTCGACGTCCAAGGCCGCGGACCTAGCAAACAAAGACCCTTCGGCCGTCGCCATTGCCAGCGCAATCGCTGCCTCCGTGCATCCCTCCCTAGAGATTCTCCAGTCAAACATCGAGGAGAGGTCTGATAACACCACCCGCTTCCTCGTGATCTCCAGGGTTTCCTCGGAGCCGTCGCCGGTGGCGGGCAAGGACAAAACCTTTATGACCTTCACAGTTCACCACGAACAACCCGGTGCATTGTGTGATGTATTGATGGTGTTCAAGGAATTTGGGACAAACCTGACGAGCATCTCTAGCAGGCCGTCGCTGACCGTTGCATGGAATTATATATTCCTGGTGGAGTTTGAAGGCCACCAGGATGCAACCCATGTGAAGCGGGCGCTGCGAAAAATGGGCAAGTATTGCAAGTCGATGAGGGTATTGGGAAGCTATGAAAAAGGGCTGGAGCGAGAACAAAGTCGGACAATATAGAAACCGAGTTCCCCCCTGTAACACGGGCGCTGGACGTCATGTATTGCGTATTTTAACGTGCAAAATGTGACCCACTTATATAGATCTAATCCCAATCATCGTCGTCATCCTCAACCTTTGCGGCCGTCCGTCCGAATATCGAACCGGTCCCCGTCTTATCCGTAGTCTTCGCTCGCTGGAAAACCCCTAGAGTCGCCAATGTCACTATACTGCTGAGAACGACGCGATAGCTGATCAGTCACATACCAGACGCTAGTAGCCGGTTTTCAAGCGCTGCTGTTTGGAAGGAATCTGTATTCCCCAGTTCCCCTTCAAAGC
>KI966431.1:219458-231669 GCA_000525045.1 Drechslerella stenobrocha 248 | reverse complement strand
GTCGACCCAGGCGATCAGGCATGGCAGAACCTGCACCTTGAGCTTTTCCACCAGGAAAGGGGCGTTTTCGACGTAGATTTTCGTAATCATTGTGTCGAAGTGTTTCCGCGCAAGGATCTCCAAGTGTGAATCCATGATTTTGCAACGCCGGAAATCCGGGTGGGCGAAGTGCACGATGGAGTATTTTCGCGAACTAGCTAGACGACTGATTAAGAATGGACTCCCCTGTGATGGATATGTTGCGCTCGTACGTAGTCAGATCCATGATTTCCTTCTCGGTCGCGGTTTCAAAGTACACTCCTTGGTTCTGGGCCTTCATATCACGTTCTCTCGATAACCTGCAGCGCCATTCGCATCAGCATCTGGATTGTAACCGCGGAAGAAATAAAAAAAAAGCCTGACGTACTCTTCATGCAGCTGCTGCAGACGCTTTTCTCGGAGCCCATCGAGCACGTCGTCCTGTCCCCGTTCGAGCTCTTCCAGCAGCGCATCTTCATCGTCCGAGTCTGCGGTTGTGGTTGTGGCCTTGTCTGTTCTCTTGTCCAGAAAGTCCGCCACCTGCTGGTCCATCGTGGGCTGCGTTGAGCTGTGGTAGAATATTCTTGATCGATCGATCGCGGTTAATTGCCGAGGCGGGTATTGTCGTCTGCCCGGGCAGCGGCGGAGATTGCGGTCTGAACTTGCGAGATCACGGAGGCTGAGTTCGGCCTTGCTTCAGCTCCAGCGTTGGTTTCCAGGTCCGATGTTGGTTGTACGTACGCCCGGCGTATCTGTGTCCGTGCAGTGTTTGGATCGTAGCTTTGGATCGTGGTGTAGCAGTTGCTCGCTCAGCCAATCAGGCCTGCCGCCAGCGGACGCAGAGCATTTGGGCTTCCCAGCTGAAACGTCCCCCTTTCGAGAGTTTGACCTGGCAGGAATTTTAAACATCGCCACAGCCTAAATCCCTTTCCTTGTCTCCACCGTCGTCTTCCTTCTCTTCCTTCCTTCGTCTTTCTCCCGTCTGTACTCTTCCCCTATCCGCCAGGGGCATCGTATTCTTCGCCGGCTCCACGGTCTATTGGCATCTCTCGGCGTCAACCGCGTCCGACTCTACCGCACGCTTCCTTCCACGCCCCGTCCTATACGGTACTATTCTGACCACGTTTCGGTTCCCTCGTCTACCGGATCCAGCAGCATGTCTTCGTCGGAGGATCTCAGAATGAAGGACTTCAAGGTCCCGATGCCCCCGATGTCGCCGCCTCCGCGGCCGCCAGCACCGCAAAACCCCAACTCGCAATCCAATCAGGGAACTGTCGCGATCGCAAGTTACTGCGGTGCATCGATTCTCATGACCGTCACGAACAAATACGTCCTGTCCGGTTATGCTTTCAACCTCAACTTCTTTTTGTTGATCGTACAGGTACGGAGATTCGCATTTGGAGCCGTTCCTAGTACCGTATGGCTAACCAAAGCCTTAGTCTGTGGTGTGCGTCGTCGCCATTGAGATCTGTAAGCGGATGAAGATTATCACATACCGCGACTTTAATATGGATGAAGCTCGGAAATGTATGCCCCCCACCTAGGCCATTTCGCAGCTCCAGCCTCTAACAGTGAACAGGGCTGCCGATTTCTCTACTCCTGATTGGCATGATCTATACTGGTTCCAAAGCGTACGTGCACAATGGCAGCTTGACTCTCCCATCTGCGACCAGTGTGCGAGTGGTTGTTGACACAAGTTTTTTTACAGTCTTCAATTCCTGTCCATTCCAGTATACACTATCTTCAAAAACTTGACTATCATTATGATTGCGTACGGCGAGGTGCTCTGGTTTGGAGGATCTGTCACCCCGATGGCCCTCCTCTCCTTCGGCCTCATTGTCTTGTCCTCCGTCGTCGCCGCGTGGGCAGATATTCAAGCTGTTCTCTCCACCCACGGACACAATACCGCGGAAGCTGCCTCTAACATTTCCACTTTGAACGCTGGTTACCTTTGGATGTTTATCAACTGCCTCAGCACCACCGCCTACGTTCTGGGCATGCGGAAGAGGATCAAGGTCACCCAGTTCAAGGACTTTGACAGTATGTTTCCCATGAACCTCGAAGCTGTTAGATGGCGGTTGTCTAATTGTTCCGCTAGCTATGTTCTACAACAACCTCCTCAGCATCCCGGTTCTTCTTATCTGCACCTTCGTCGTTGAAGATTGGAGCTCTGAGAACGTCGCCAAGAACTTTCCGCTGGAGACACGCAACAATCTCATCACTGCTATGTTTATTTCCGGTCTCTCCTCTGTATTCATCAGCTATACATCCGCGTGGTGCGTCCGAGTCACCTCCTCGACGACTTATAGCATGGTTGGCGCTTTGAACAAGCTCCCCATTGCCCTTTCCGGGCTTATCTTCTTTGATGCTCCAGTTACCTTTTTTTCCGTCACTGTAAGTTGAAGCAAATTTTCCGAGCCAACGACGATGTCCCGCTCACAAAAATCTAGGCTATCGCAATTGGATTCGTCTCCGGCATTGTTTACTCTATGGCGAAGATCCAGCAACAGAAGCAGGCCCCAACCCTCCCGAGCAGCGCAAGCAGCGCGAGCCAGCGAGATGGTCTTCGCAAGAACTAATTGTGCTACAACGCCCCATAATTTCGTCTCAAGCAAGGTAGACAAAGTACACCCAGGAATAGGCGATCCTGCGGTCAGCACTTGCGGTCCTAAAGCAGAGCAGTCTTCGGATTTTCCTTCCTTAATATATGAATCATGTAAAAGAACATCAATATGTCAAAAGTGGGCGTTTCGGGATTTTTTAGACGGCCCCTTCTCTGAGGAAGAGGGTTGTAATTTCCTTCGATTCTTTACCTTCCTGGACTCCGGTTTTTGGATCAGTTGATTATGGCGGCGGGGCTAAGTTATGAGCTTTACACGAGGGTGTGGAGCTTGAGGGGCCTTTTTTTCATGTCTTTTGCGCTGCACACCACTAGAGTTTTCCTGTTCCCAGACTATACTTCTTCTTACCTCCGTTCCATGTTGAACATTTGCGATAGTGATAATCATGACCTTCTGATTCGGTGTATATATAAGCAACTGTACGAAGCTGCGACCAAACGAGGGCGTCCTTGCCACGAGCACAGTCCATAGTCTGTCGGTATTGCTGTCACTGCATTGAAGGCGTGTCTAAACACGTGCAGTCCAGCCATCTACCTTCGAATTCACCAGTCCACTTGTTGGCTCGACTCTACAATAAAGTGAGCGATTTGCAACTGAGTCGAGGATTTCGACATGTCCCAAAGCACCCACCAATCACCTACGTTGTTACTCTGGATGGCGTTTGCAAAATTTAGATACACCCGCATTGGATTCGCGACACTCGACTTCTATTTTATCTTGCACGGCGATTTATGCGGTTGGCATACTGAGGCCAAAATTGACACTTATCTAGGTAACCGCCATGCCTTGTACTTAGACCTAGGCCAAACGATCACTTGGAGACAAAACTAGCCAGCTTATAATGCCTGGCAATCGCCCGCATGCACGATCTTTCCAGCCAAGGAGTTCTGGAAGTCGGATAATGCAGCTGGCAAACCAAAAAAAAAAAAACAGGTGGCTAGGCCATGCATGGCGAGAGACCGACGTCCAAGGCGCCGCCTCGCACGACACAGTGACATACATGTACTAAGCACCCTTGGAAGAAACATGCGAAGGGCGGAAACGAGGATTTTTGCGGTCGACGGCGCAGCGCTAGTTCAAGAACAGCCTTCCTGAGTTCGCGACGACCATACCCAGCTGGGGAAGAAGAGCTGCACCAAACCACGGGGCTTCCCAACTCTGCGGTTGGGAGGGCCCTGATCGAGGTTCCCACGGGGAGCTACGCTAATCCGTTTCGCAAGGGGCATACTCGGACGGGCTGCCGACACGACTAGATGTATGCAAGATCGCTATGCAAGGAAGGAAGGAAAGAAGGCAGGGTCCGCTGGGGCCGAGCCTGCGAGCCAACGATACACATTCCGGCAGACGGTCTTGTCTCGTAAACCAGCCGCTCAACGCGAAGAGACGGCGTGTATGGTGTTTGTACGGAATACGAAGCACCTGTTTACCAAAACGTCAACTGGGTTCAACAGGCTCCTTCTCATCTTTTCCGGACTGCGATCTCTCTGCGAGAAACCAGACGCAGGACGCAAAGGGTAGACTCCCCTGCTCGGGCCTTTAATTTCGCCAATCAATTGACGGAAGACGGACCCCGGTTGATGAAAGGGGCGTCGGTCGTCTTTGCCCGCTCTCTTCGCAGAGCAGGCATTCGAGCAGGATCAGTTGAGCAGATATGTGGTCGTGGTCGCGGGCTCGGGCTCGGGCGTGGGACGGATTGACGCGATGGGCGACAGGACGTTGTCCAGCGGTGTGGTGTTGTGATGCTAATTTCAGACCGGCTTCGTAATCTGCCCGTCATTTCTGTCCATCCCATTTCTGCTCCCTCCATCACCACCACCACCTCCACAACCACTCCACCACCACCAACCAATCCCGCCTGCAGACCCAATCATCTCCACCTGTCAAAGACATCACCGCCATCACCTCTCCCTCCTTTTCCCTCTTCCAATTTCCTAGCTCGACCGCCGAAACACGAGCATTCTCGTTTCAGCATTGTACGACCGCAGGCACCTGGCTTACTCGCCTTAGTCGTTCCTTCTCGTTCTCCAAACTCGTCCGTTCCTGCCGCGCTGCCGTACCACTCGACTGGGGCAAAAAAACAAAATTTCACGTCGTGTATTTTTCGTTATAATCGCACTGGCCGCTGTGTCCGTTCGCGCTTGTGATCCTTACCGCTACGGACGCCATCGACCAGTACCAGACCTCGATCCATCGTGTGTGTGCAAGGTTTACCGCGAGAAAGGAGTGAGAGTGATAGTGAGAGCGAGAGAGGAAAAATCTGGGTCTAGCCGAGGAAGCTTGTCTCCTTTTCCACCATGGCTCCCTCGTATGTTTGCATCCCCTGAGCAATCCTCCTATGAAACCCGTACCTCGTCCTCCCTTATTACTATCCTCTTCATAATCTGCCCTTCCCCCACTTGTGCTTCCTCCTTTCCTGCTTCGACTACACGCCGCTCGAGCTAACGATACAATGGCTTCCAACTTTGACAGCGGGTTCGCAAACGCCATGAAGACCTTCTGGCATGCAATGACCTCCGACGACAGACACGCCACATTCGATTCTCCCTACAGAGCTGCTTCGTCTTATCCCGGCGTTGGCAGAAACCCAGAACTAAGTTCAGTATCCTCGTCGCGACTACACAATACGCCTTACCAAGACGAATTTGGCCATCCGGCCTCGAGGTCATCAACCCACTTGGCATCCTCCGCTGCCGAGTCGAACGATATCTACAGCCCGAGATCCACGGGTGGGCCGCTGAGCCCGTCGCCTTATTCTCCCGGCTCGAGGTCTAGCACCACCACGAGGCCGAAGGATGGATCTGCGATCTCCGGAATACCGTTGCAGGATTTCAACGCCGACGGATCGCCACCCCCGCCACCTGTCGCCCACTCATGGACAAGAATCGACACATGGGCTGAGGACAATTATCCGGAGCTTTTCGACCAGCTTTGCGAGGGCTCCACAGTCAACGACATAAACGAGCTGGAGCACGATCTGGACTGCTCGTTACCAATGGATGTGCGAGAGTCTCTGCAATTTCACGACGGTCAGGAGAGGGGCGGTACACCTACTGGGATAATATTCGGGGCCATGTTGCTGGATTGCGAAGAGATCCTTGACGAATGGAAGCAATGGCAGGTAGTTAGAGCGGAGTATCTTCAGAGGCAGAATATAGCTGCTAGCAAGCCACATGTCGGGCCATCCAGTGGGCCGTCTAGTCCGCGTGGTGGGGCAGCACCTCCCAACGGAAGTACACTCAACAGGGCAGTTTTGATGGCACGACAGGATTCGCAGCCGGAGGGCGCCGTCCAAAAAGTGTACTGCCATCCGGGCTGGATTCCTTTGGTGCGCGACTGGGGTGGGAACAACATTGGTATCGATCTGGCGCCAGGGCCGGCTGGAAAATGGGGCCAAGTCATCATGTTTGGCCGAGATTACGATTGCAAATACGTTGTTGCAAAGTCCTGGGCGTCGTTCCTCGCAACTGTTGCCGACGATCTGGATGGAAACAACTGGTACGTGGAGGAAGAAAGCGGGGAGCTCAAGCTCCGCGAATTAAAGACGACAAAGGTCGAACCTGGATATTTCGACATCCTGCGGCTACGAACGGACAAAAAATATGGAAGAAAGATCCCACCGCATATGAGGAGGCGGCCCGGACCACCGCCCCACGTTGCCACGGGTGGTAACGGACCAGTTGGACCTCGCCCGGGGCCTGGAACATCATCGCCGAGTTCACCGATGATTGGCTTGTCGCCCATTATCCGGCCCGATGGCAGCCGGGAACCTATGCCGTCCAAGTCCCTCTCTCCCATCCACGCTCCTAAGGCTGTTCGTCCAATCGGAAGAGTCCTAGAAGAAATGCCGACATCAACTGCTTCAAATCCTGGAACACCGGTTATCCTGACGCCATCGAGGACAAGTCTGCAGTCATCCAGGAGCGCGGAGACGCCCCCACCTTTGGTCATTGACAACAGTGTCACAAAGAAGAAGGACGATCTTGAGGACCTGTCGGACCTAATCAGCACACCTACAACATCAAAGTCGGGAGAGACAGAAAAGATAGCCCCGGAAACGAAAGAGCCGAGTAAGCAAGTAGATTACCTGGCGGACACATTGGAAGAGGTCGATCTCGGCAAGAGCAAATAGGAACATATCGTTTGTTTTCCTGTTTATTCCGAATGGCGACTAGGCATGCATGTCTGCACCATGGATAGGTGCTGCCTTTCTGCCATATTCCCTTGACGTTACTATTTTTGCGAATCGACCCAGCGATTGATCGATAATACAGTGTTAGCGTCCGCTTTTGACCGTTTGCGAATCCAAAAAATCGTTGTCATCATAACTATATTAATGAAAGAACAAGCATTGATGCCTGGCTGCTGGTGCACAGATGAGGACGCATGTGTTTCCGAGATGAGAAGGGTACTTGAGCTTACTAGCTCTGTCTTTTGTTTCCCCGGTTCTTTTACTTGTATCTTTTTTTCGTGGTTGTTCTTTTGCATCCTCCGGCTTGTCGAGAAGGACGAGACTCTTTTCCTCTTCACTGTCTCCATTTCTCTCTCTTTCGATTCATTCATCGTGTACGTTACATAAAATCAGAGCTTTTAATCGGGTACCTTGTTTGGCTAGTCTTCCATCCCACTGGTCTAGGATTTGGTGTGTTAATTTGATGGGTTTTTCACGTTGCAGCTTACGCTTTGGAATATTAGACTTTAAAGGATTGCGACGACGTATAATTATTGTCCTCTCTAGAACCAACTAGCCTCCTGATACTGGTATTTAGACAGGTGCAGGTTGACGTTAGCAAGTACGTACGAGTATGCATGCGATCGATACGGGCCCAACATATAAACTAGAAGCTCGATCTATACAAGTGTAACGTCGCATGCTTCCCCACCAATGGCAAGTAGTGCCATTTCTAGATAGTCAGCGATTGGGTACCCTAATAGCTAAACCAGGTACCACGCCAACACCAATAGATACAATGTGTTTGTATAATCAAACCGGATGCAACCGTTCCTGTGTGCGGTAGCACCAGGATGTTTGATCCAAAGATTGGTTGGTTGTGATCTGGTGATAACGCCAGATAAACGCCGCGCATATTTATATGTTGCGCCTCAAGGCTTAAGAACGCCGCATGTACTATACGATTAAAATAACCCTGCAGGACTATAATAGATTAATACACCGAATATTATACTTCCGCCACGTTGCAACCGCGCCCGCAGCCCGCGTTTAGAGCGGCATCCACTTTTGGCATCCCCATCCAACCGGGAGAGGGGGGTGGGGCCTGCTTTCGGATAGCATAAGGCCTACCTACTAAAAATTTCTGCTTTACCCGCCAGTCCACACGAGAATTTGACACACGGCGGTGAGAGGGTACACTGTGAGTGATTGTTGTGCATTTGCCGTAGTTTGTCCGTCGTGTGCCTGTTTGCCATGAGGCTCGCTGGCTGTGTTGGCTTGACAAGATACAACAGTAGGATTTGAAAGATGGATTATATGGCTAGATTTGGAAGTTGATCAATGTCAGCTGCTATGGTCTAACGGTATGATGCTCGTTTCCCATCGGAGAAAATCCGGTACCAATCTGCGGGCGACGCGGGTTCGACTCCCGCTGGCAGCAGAGCATCCTTTCTTTTATATTTTTTTTCTCTCGTCGCAAACACATATCGACCGTCCATTCGTCTATGGGATTTGTCGACGATTACTATCAGGGCGGGGATGGATGCGTGTAATTTTTTAACTTTAAACAGATGTGCGTCTCGGACCGATGAGTATAATAGCAGTAACTTGGAATACAGTGAGCTTTTGAGTACACCCCTCCGTTCCGTCTATCGATAATGCAACCATATTTAAACCGTTCCGCCCAGTACAAAGATATCCTTAAATCAATTCATCCCACGTGTGCAGGTTCTCCAGCAAACAACCTTCTCCCTCGAACCCGCGCATTTTCAGATACCCCATCCGGTACACCGTCTCACCTTCGGCCTCAAGCTCGGCCTTGACTGCCTCCCAATCCCCTTCCGCCACGACAAGCACCATCCCGATACCCGTGTTCCACGTACGGGCAAACTCCTCATGCGTCAGATTGCCACTAAACTTCAACCAATTGAACAATCCAGACAGCTTCCACGCCCCGACATCGACGACCGCCGCCATCTCCTTGGGCAACATGCGCGGGATGTTCTCCGTCAGTCCGCCGCCTGTGATGTGCGACATACCCTTGACCAGACCTTTGCGGCAGACTTTCAACACCGGCTTGACATAGACCCTCGTCGGCGTGAGCAGGGACTCCCCAACGGAAACGTTGGCCGCCCATGGCGCCTCCGCGCGGTAGGACAGGCCGCTGCGGTCAATGATCTTGCGCACCAGTGAGAAGCCGTTGGAGTGCAGTCCGTCAGACGCGAGGCCGAGCAGCACGTCACCTTCAATCATGTCGTCCATTTTGGGTAAAATGGTGTCCTTGAGCACGGCGCCTACCGCGGCGCCCACCGCATCGTAGTCGTCGGCTTGGTACATGCCTGGCATTTCGGCGGTCTCGCCACCAATCAACGTGCAGCCGGCCAGGCGGCAGCCCTGAGCGACACCTTCGATGAAGCCTGCGGCCTTCTCGATGTCGAGCTTGCTGCAGGAGAAGCAGTCGAGGAAGAAAAGTGGCTCCGCGCCCTGAACGACTAGGTCGTTGACGTTCATGGCGACGAGGTCGATGCCTTGAGGGGGTTGTTAGTATGTTCCGTGCGTGATGCGGGGAGAGATGGGCGGACGTACCGACGGTGTCATGCTTCCCTACAATCTGGGCGACCTTGAGCTTCGTGCCCACGCCATCGATGCATCCTACGATTAGTGGGCCGCCATATCCTGCGGCAGAGAGATCGAAGACGCCGCCAAAGCCGCCGAGGTCGGCATCTGCGCCTACGCGCTTAGTGGTCTTGACACAGGCTTTGATTCTCTCTACTAGGGCGTTTCCAGCGTCGACGGAGACGCCTGCAGAGGCGTACGTTAGGGACTCGTTGGAGGGAGCTTCCTGTCGGAACGCTCTGTGTAATTTCATTAGAGATGTAGAGAGCAAGTTGGAAAGTGTGTGTAAACGTACCGATGCGCGATATCCTTCCGGTAGTACATGTCCTTGAATTTGATGCTGTGGATTCCCTTGTAAGCCTTCTTGACAGCGGACTCTAGATCATCTGCTACACAGTTTATGGCGATGACTCGGCCGCCGTCCGTTTTAACAACGCCATCCTCCTCTTTTGCTCCGGCATAGAAGATAGTTGCTTCGAGGCCTGTTCTCGCGTTAGATTGGGAGGCTTGGTGTGTAGGGGAGGGGTTTTTGGCGTACCTGGTTCCAGCGGGCTGATATCTATGGCGTCGCCTTTTGCAAAGGTATCTGGGTACCCACCAGCAACAATAACTACTGTTGTAGAGAATCGAGGCTCGATTGTGATTGTGACAGCATCCAGCCAATGCTCGCAGCAGGATACCATTACTTGAGCTAGGTCAGTGTCCTGGCTTAACAACGGCAGGACGGTCTGCGTCTCCGGGTCGCCGAAGCGGACATTGTATTCCAGCACTTTTGGCCCAGCCTTGGTCATCATTAGCCCAGTAAAGAGCATGCCTACAAATGGCATTCCCTCCTTCCTCATGCCGTCAATAGTCGGCTGCAGGATCCTGGCTTTGATATCATCGATTACCGACTGCGGGGCAATTTTGGTGGGGGCATAGCACCCCATGCCTCCAGTGTTGGGACCCTTGTCGCCATCGAAGATTCTCTTGTGGTCCTGGGCGGGTACCAACGGGACGATGGTGTAGCCGTCGCTAAAGGCGAGGATGCTGAGTTCGTCACCTTCAAGGCATTCTTCCACGACAACTTCGCTGCCTGTTCAAAACGAGACATTGCTGTTGTTAGTTGCTCTTGTTCTTGTCCTGCGAATGGTGGGTATTCTCACCTGCGTCCTTGAATATCCTATCAACCATAATCTTGTCTAGCGCCTCGAGGGCCTCCTCCTTCGAGGTGGCGACGAAGACGCCCTTACCGGCTGCGAGACCGTCCGCTTTTACCACAACGTTGTGGGGCGCCGACTTGACGTACTCCACAGCTTGGTCGTAGTTTGTAAAGTTTCCGTATTCGGCGGTTGGGATTTTGTGCCTCCGCATGAAGTCCTTGGAGAAGGTCTTGGAGCCCTCCATGCGGGCGGCTTCCTTGGTGGGGCCGAAGCATAGTATCCCGACTATGTTGCGCCTGTCAGAGACCGACACTGTGTATAGCCGTCTATGATGAGAAGCAGTTTGGATAAAAACCTTTGCGAAAGTGCCCCTCGATGCCTTCAACGAGTGGGACTTCAGGCCCGGGAACAACGAGATTGATGTTCTCTTCGACGGCGAGGTTTACGAGGGCAGCGAAGTCTGTAACGCCGATTTTCCGATTGGACGTCTTTGGGACTGCCCTTGCGGTTCCGCCGTTGCCTGTCAAGAATTCGCACCGCCATCAGATGTCTATATCTTGAAGCCGAGATGAGGGTGTACTTACCGGGTGCGACAATGATCTTTTCGACCCGCTCGGATTGGGCCAGCTTCCAGGCCAGAGCATGCTCCCGGCCGCCGTTACCGACAAGCAGAATGCGCAGCGGAGCGTCACCAATCATCTTTGTGAAGCACGGCGTGGAGGAGTTTGCGGGTCGTCGTCTGCTCGAATTTTCTGCAGTGGTGGGGCTCCGTCGAATTCAAAGTTGGGTTTATATGGCGGGGCAGCGGTTAGCCGTTCCGGCGCCCTGCAGCATGCGAGCTCCCACAAATTTCCGCCCTCGAGGACATCTTCCCCCGGACTTCTGACAAGACATGCACTCAATCACCGTCTACCGGCCTAGTTCACCATGACCAGTCCCAGGAAATTCACGATCAGTACGTCGGAAGCTATCCTCCACCGTCCGATTGAGGTGCTGACTGGCCAATTGTGCGCTCTTAGAGGTCCCCTGCTCGTCCGCAAACATAGGTTCGAATCCGCGATCTTTCACAGTACACGCCCGCGGGTCGGCCGCAGTCACAGTTACAGTCACAGTCATGCTAACTCTCGGCGGAGAGTCCTCCAGGCCCCGGCTTCGATGTCGTTGGCCTCGCGCTCTCAATCTACCTCACCCTCACGGTCACAATCACTGGCGAGTCCGCCGAGCCCGCCGAGCACAACTGCACCATCAGCTACACCGGCGACGGCGCCAGCGAGGTGCCCCTCAAGCCGGACCATAATCTGATCACCCGCACCGCGCTGTACGTGCTGAAATGCCATGACGTCCGCGACTTCCCACCCGGCACCCACGTGCACGTGCACAACGACATCCCACTCGGCCGCGGGCTGGGCTCCTCGGGGGCGGCTGTTGTCGCCGGCGTGATGCTGGGGAACGCAGTGGGCAACCTGGGACTGACTAAGGACCGCATGATGGACTACACCCTCATGATTGAGCGACACCCGGATAACGTCACCGCGACAATGATGGGTGGGTTTGTTGGGTCGTACCTGCGCGAGCTGGATCCCGTGGACACGGAGCGCAAGGAAATCCCGTTGAGCGAGGTGCTGCCGGAGCCGGCGGGCGGGTTG
>KI966431.1:189041-211054 GCA_000525045.1 Drechslerella stenobrocha 248 | reverse complement strand
GAGCACGCCGCGAAAGAGGAGCTGGCACTGCAGGAACGCGAGAGGCAGAAGGCGCGTCAGATCGAAGAGGAAATCAGGCTGGAGAAGGAGCGGGATGCAGAGCTCCGCCGCCGGAATAGGCGTGACCGCTCCGACAGCCGCAGCCGCAGCCGCAGCCCGAGTAGGAGCCGCAGCAGGAGTAGGAGAGCTCCGAGAAGGGGTGATAGCGGGTCGAGGTCGAGGTCGAGGTCGGGGTCTGGGTCCAGGTCCGGGGTCAGCGCTTACGATGGCAGGTCGCGGAGTAGGAGCAGGTCGCGGAGTGAGAGTGTAGGTGTGAGAAGGAGACGGGACAGCAGGAGGCGAGATAGTAGGAGTCGGGACAGTAGGAGTCGGAGCGGGAGCAGAGTCAGAAGCAGGGACGGGAGTAGGAACCGGAGCAGGAGCTACAGCGCTGGTCGGGACAGAAGACGTTACAGCGATAGCGAATAGCATCATTTCTGCTACGAGTCTTCGGAAGGGTGGGGCCAAATTGATATGTGAGGCTTACTCTGGATTGACATGCGATACAATTTGCCCGCAAATGTTTGTACATTAGATTTACGAAGCGCCAAAAAGCCCTCCTTTTCACTATACGAGTGCACGCGTGCATACCGGCCGTCTTCCTTAGCAATCTATCCGCTTGTGCTCTGTGACTGCCGGCCGTTGATTCTTGACTTCTTTTTTTGGTGGGCAGGGGAGCACCCTGCGTCCGATAAACCGTCCATCATAATGTACAAACGAGTGTCGAGAAGTAATTACAAGCAAAGACGAAAACTTGAATCGCTGCCAGACTATAACCAAACGTGACAGTAATTTAATTATTTCGACATCCGCCCTGCAACATTAGGCATTAAGTGTATATACTGCACGCACGCTGCGCTGCGCGGGTATGAACCATATATGGGCATCGCAAGTCTTCGCCCGTCCGCTAGACAACGAACCGATGAAACTCCAGGCATGATGCAAACCGATGACAATGATGTCGTGTGCGCTAGATCCGGCTTCTGAGCAAAGAACACCAAAAATGAATCGTAGGGAGAGCTCAATCGCGACCAAAGATTGGATTGCTACCATCGGTCGTTCCGAGAGTTTGCCACCAAAAAAACACTTCGGAGCGACAATACCAAGCAGCCCAGCTTAACAGGGGTGAACGAACACCCTATCAAGCATCGTAGGTCCCCTTGTCGACCTTGGCGTATCCACGCGGGCGGTGAACCACCCAGTAGACTGTATAGCAAAGCAGCCCGGCCACCAAAACCCCGCCAATGACGAGGTGCGGGATGTGATGTTGCATCTATAGAGCTAGAGTCAGCTTTGCTCCGTAATATATGACGACGACGACAAACCCACCCAAAAGATTGTCAGGGCATCTTTCGTGTGCCACGAACTGCCCTTGTACACCTGGAAGAAGCTCCACGAGTTGAACTGCTGCTCGGGTTTCATCAAAATCCTCACCCGAGTGGATTCGTCCAGCTCCATGCCCATCCACTTCTTCCAGATGATGCTGAGGAAGAGAGGTCCCGTCGACCCCATGATGGTGATGTACGGCAGCACCCAGTGTCTGTCGTAACTTTGCAGGACCTCGGTCACGCGGACGAAGAACGGATGCTCAGGCGTGCTGGCAAGAACATCGTTCGATATGCCGGTCGGGTCGGTCTTGCGGGCCCATGCGGCGTATGCGAGGAGTGGGTCAAGTTTCCGTTTACAGCCCTACGACGACACCTCATCAGAAACTAGTCTAGGAAGAGGGGAAGGAAACAAAAAAAAAAAAGGGGGGGAGGGGGGGTTTAAGCCCAACATACCACATCCAGGTCTATGTAGATGCCACCGAACTTGCGCAGAGCAAAGTAGCGAATAACGTCCGCCCGCATGATGGGGTGATCATAGCCGTCATAGGTCCCCAGGAACCAGGGGTACTCCGTCTTGATAAACTCGCGCGCCGACTCGTCCGTCCATAGCTACTCGTTGCGAAAACGAGAACAAAAAAGACAGATGCCGTCAGCATGGGGGAAGAAACTCCATGGGCTTTGAGCTGTGCGTGTCAGCGCCAGGGGATGAGTTGCGTTCCTAACCTTATACTCGTACTCGGGGTGCAGGTCGCGGCAATTCTTTTGTGGCGTCAGCCATCTTTCGGGGATATCTGCAGTCTTGTACGTCTGATGTATGATCTTGGGCACAAGCGCCGGGCGGTTGGAGAATTCATCTGCGGCCTGAATGTCGACTTCAGCTTTGGGGATCAGGTCGCGGGAGACATCCTCGAAGAGCAGGGCAATCAACGGCGTGACGCAGTAGACGGTGTAGGTAATGCCGAACGCAAGAGCTATCAGGAAGTAGACGAAGCCGCGACGCATTTTCCTGCTTTGGGCAGCTGCCTGGGAGTTTGTGGAATGTATCTGTCCGGTCTGTTTGAAGGTTGAAAGTCGTTTCGGGGTTCTGCCAGGCGGACGAAAGCGGAAGATCGAGGATGCTTGCTGCTGAGTCAGCTGTCAGCCAAGATCACGTGGGTCGGTAACGGGCTTGGCCGCCGGCACAAAATTCTTTATTTCGGTTGCGTCTGCGTCTACAAACTACGACTACGACTACGACCATCGTCTACACAGCTCATCCTTCGTCCAGACAATCTCCCCCCACCGGCCCCGCAAGATGGACTCCTCCAATGGCAGCGACCTCTCCGACCTCTCCGACATCTCCGCGAACGACAAGAAGGAGCTCCAGAACTTTGTCACCAACGAAGCGCAGAAGGCCAAGATCCAAACCAGTATGCACACTCACATCCCTCCTCCCCCCCGGCCTCGCGCACACCTGCTGACAAATTCCGTCTGCTTCTTCTTCTCTCAAGCCGTCCACTACCTGACAGACAAGTGCTGGAAGAACTGCATCACGTCAAAGATCTCATCCGGCCAAATGGACTCCTACGAGAAGCCCTGCATGGAGAATTGCGTCGACCGGTACATTGACGCGCAGATGACCGTGCTCAAGCACCTCGAGCAGCTGCGGGGGTCCATGTAGACTATCTACCGCTCCTGCCACCTCATCACCTCACCCCACCACTTGCGCCACCCGCTTTGCTTCGCCTCCACGCTTACATACGCTCGTTGGAACTATCACATCCCGCGTCCTTTAATACCGAGATATATTGCATCCCCCCCGCTTTCGTTACTTTCCTCCGATCATGTTGCACCCATCACAAACGGTGTAAAACTTCTTCTCTCTCCCCTCCTGTTTCTTGGCGCGAGAAACACGAGAAACACAGGCCAAGAAAGGGCACAGGTGCCACTGGAAATGAAATAGACGGGGAAAGAAGCTTCGAAGGGGTTGCCCCACCCCCCTTATCAAGATGTTTCAGGTCCTGCGGTTGGATCCACTGCATGTTGGTTGGCTCGTGGTTCGGGAGAAAACAAAAAAAACAAAACTGTTCTCCACATTGCCAGGGGAGCTATAGCCCAACCCTTTTTTCGTGCGGTCCTGTCAGGATACCGTTGCATGTGCGTGCCACATGTCGGCATGGCATATTTCACTCAGCTCTACAGAAAATCCCATATTTCCTGCGAGTATTCATATTCTTAGATGTAGAAACGGTCGATCCCCGGAATTGCCCATCCCTGTGCATAACGTTGTCCTAGCATCTGCAAGGCGTGTGCGCGTGTATATATATAGCTTTTCTTCCCGCGCTGACGTAGATAGTATTCTAACCCACTATAGAAATAATGGTGCCTAGAAAGGGGAGCCTTTTGTAAACACATACAAAGTAGTAGAGTCAACCACCAGACAGTTATGAAACTATCTGGACTTTGAATTTTTTTTGTAATCGTCTCTCAACTAATCGAGAGATTGGAGACGCTGGGAACAAACCCAAGCCACAGTCTCCATCAGTAGGAACTGAACTATTCGTCCCAAGCGACTTTTTTCCCCTTCCCCTGGTATCATACATTATATGCATGCGCAAGCGTGGACAAGGACATATTGCCCCCAACCACCTTGCTACTCCACAAAACAAAAGACGCAAAATAATCCATCGAACCTAGACCCTGCCCATCCCATCCCAGGAGCCTTTTTTTAAACCAACCACAGATGCATCACACGTGTCGTATCGTGCTTGCGTTCATATATCGTAACTGAGAGCCGCAGCCCCAGTAGAACACAGCCGATTCAAAGGAAAAAGAGAGAAAAGGAAGGTAGAAAACAGAAACCAGAAAGAAGCGGGAGCAAGAGAGTGTCTGAAGACAAAGTAAAGGGCGCGGCCTGAGAGTGGGGTGCGATTAGCATTAGCGACTACACCTCCAGCGTGAGGCCACAGAAACGAAATGTGTACAATGTGTACAGTGCAAGATCCGAAATGAGTGTAAGGTAGAAAAGGAAAGGGAGCCGGAGTTTGCAAAGTAAATCTTGGTATAAGCCGTAAGATAAAAAGAAATTGGGTTGAAATGCAACAATATGAAAAACATAAGGGTATACCGCCAGTTGGCAAACAAAAACAATCCGTATAAATTTTCCGGGGAGCCATTGATAGATGGAAAGAAAACAATCAAAAGTAAAACCAAAGTCGCTCAAAATGCCAGACGTAAGGGTCCCACAGGAGGGGAAAGGTTGAGTTGTAATATTCACAGAAGAATCGAAGAGTTTGTTGAATGGGGTCGAGATGTCCGAGTTGGAAGGAAATGCTGTCAGAGACTGTTGCATTTAGACCGGGTGGCACAGATATTCCATATAAGTGTAACGCTGGCAGAGGGATGTCTGTCGCTGCCGTGTCACATCCTGCCACTCGACAGAGAGGTTGCGTCGAGATTTGACACGGGACCTTACATGCGATCGGTGCCCGCGCTTGTGTCGTGTTGGAGAAACGTAGTTGACAAGAGTTCATCGCGCTTTGAGCCCAACCACCAAAAGTGCGATAACGGCACCAAGGACGAGTAGGCCAACCACGCTCATGACCCTGCTGAGATTTCTCCACCATCTGGCGTTGTCCCACCGTCTACCCTCCTCAAAGGTTGTGAAGCTTGGTAGGGACTCGGTGTCAAAACTGTCATCGTCGAGATGCGTGATGCTTGGGCCGCGGACGTGGGATGACTGGCTGGGCGGTATGGATGCACCAGATACTGCCCTCCGGATTTCTTGTCGTTCCCTTCGCTCCCGCCTTGTTTGCGGGGGCAAGCGATAAAATGCTCCAACGAACCAGGCTATAAGATAAAACCAGTTAATAACGTTGATACACCCTTGGGGAAAATAAATAACGCGGGGAACTACAAACTTACCGACAGGGAAGACAAATCCGACACAGGCCAGCACGAGATGGATATTGATCCGCTCCGACCTATCAATGGGATAGTTTTCCAGGCGAGGTTGGTGAAATTGATCTCGAAGATCCTGTCCTTCAGGATTTAGGGTACCCATCCATGCAAGCCCTGCTTGTGAAGTATCGGTGTTGAGATGTAAGTGGGCTGGTCGAGGCCGTTGAATAACAGGTGTAATGGCTAGATCATCGTCTTCCTGATAATTTGGCAGAGGTGCCCCGCGACCGTAATATACTCTGTCAATAGTTTCATACCCGCATTAGCAATTTGTTCTGACGTCTGCGACCCATGTAAGTCCCTTTCCTGAGTGGTTTTAGGGTCTGTCTCACCTTGCCCATTCGGGAACAGACTGTTTGTTCAAGACGCTGGGATGCCGAATTATACCGTTACTTGAACTCGACTCAGCCTGTGAGAATACGGTTGCTCTCTGGCTCCGCGGACCTTCGGTTTGTAAAACCTGCGGGCTGTAGCCTCTCACGTTTAACACGTTTAAAGCAGTTACCGAAGGAGTAGTACCAAAGCTAGTGGCTCCTTCTGAGAACGCCGTCGAATTTGTGTTGACTCGACCTAACCCATTCGTCTTCGCGCCATTGCTTGAGTGGATCGCACGTGGGGCCTCATCTGGTGCCACCTGCATCCGCGCTCGCTTGGGTTTGTTGATCTTAAGAGGAGCGGGTGTCTCGAGGATCCAGGAGAGCGCGGGCTGAATTTCAGGATACTGGACCGCATCTATAGACGAAGTGGCACCGATTTCCTGGTCCGATCGCGCCTTCTTTAAAATAGACTTGGGAAATCTCGGAAGAGTAGCCGTAGAGTGACCAGCTCCAACGACTTCCTGGAATGTCGAACCAGGCGAGCGGTCCGGCGGGGTAGGAAGTGGCCTAGAAGGCGGCAGGCCAATGGCGCTGATGCTGGAGAAATACGAGTTGGATGAATGCTTGCTCGACCCTCGAGATACTTGGTTATTTGAACCAGGGCGACGATGGATATCGCCAGGACGTGAGCGAGGTCGTGATCCACCAGAGCTTGAAGTAGACGATCTGCTACGGGTACCTGTGCTACCAGACCTTGACGAACGTGATCCGGATCGCGAACGGTGAGAAGACACTGGAGTTGCGTTAAGTGGGCTATGCGGAACCAGTCGGATAGTCGATCTATTGGCAGATGCGCGTAGTAGCGGGGTCTCTGGGATTGGTGGTGGTGGCGGGAAATTTTGAACGATGCTACTGATATTTACTTCTGTCGAAGTCTTCGGTTCACTAGATGACGTAGAAACGGAAGGCTTTCTGTCTGGTAAACTGAAATCAAAGTATGTGGCGTTAGAGACGGCGGCTTGCGCAAGATAATCAGGTGAAGGGCCGTGCTCTGCACTGGTCAAGTTATAAAAAGAAGAAGAATGAGTGTGGTCAGCAGGCTCGCTGGTGGTTTTGGAGGAAGAAAGAGCGGACGCAGAAGGCTTCGAAATGATTTTCAGCGCATTGCTGGCAGAAGGGACTCGACGGACGAATCGGATAGTGGTTGTATCCTGCGGTGGACCACTATTTCAATTGATGGTCAGAACATGGATGTATTCCTGCAGCTGCTATTTTAGGAAGAAAAAAAAAGTGGGCAGTTGCCCCTCGCCCTGGAAGATTCGTCCGAGTGTGCTGGAACAAAGGAAGGCTTGGAAACAATCTGACAGAGCGCCGGTCGACGGCTGTCACAGAGTAAGACTTGAACTTACGTATAGGGTGGAAGGCCGGAAGCTGCTCTGGCATCCGAACTTTTTACCGAATTGCTGCGGCTGGTGCCCCTCACCACCTGCAAAGCCAGGGTCCCGCCTCTCTTCTCCGACGACGAGCTGCGACTCGTTTTCGCAGTTCGTTTACTTGCGACGCTTGCCCCCCGCGATGGGACGCCCTCGTTTTCATCGTTGTACTTCGCTTGGCCCGCCTCGAAGGATTCTGCGCGCTGATGTTGTTGCGACCTCTTGGTCGACAAATTGTGGAACAGGACCTGTGTTGACACTAGCGAACTTGAAACGTCGTCTGCCTGCTTGATCCCGGCATTTATCTGGGAGTTGGACCGCTGGTGGAGTGGCCTCCGTCTGTCCATTATTCTGGGATCTCTGCCGTCGCGCCTGTATGGTCAATCCAAAGCAAGGTCTGCTTTGTGTAAATTGCCCTTTAAAACAAAACAATATAAAGGATTGGTAAGAAATGAAGTATATAAAGAACAAAAAAGGGTGTATATAAAGATCGTTAGAAGCTCCAAAGGACGGGAAAAATAGAGGTGGAAGAGTTCGATTCGATATCCAAAGTTTTATTCCGGGTCGTCATACAGCAACAGGGCCGTCGTCCGCACAGAATTGGTGTCTCTATCAGAATGAAATATGGTCGTCATAGAATCGGGGCGTCAGAATTGCGTTAGGTTTGCTGGAATGAACGGACGGAGAATGCTGCGAATAATAAATCCTCCAAAGTACTGAGAACGATTACCGGATCGATAAAGACATAAGACTCGCGAAAGAATGCAATAAATGTCGACTGGCTGCGTATAAACCGAACGGTCGTAAAGGCTAAGCGTTAAAAAAAAGAGAGAGAGCGTCGAGGGCCAATTAAGGGAAAGAACAGAACAAGAGATGGCGTGTAGAGGTAATGAACGACGTTGTGCTTTTTTTTTTTTTTTTTTCTCGTTGTGGGCTATACTAAAAATTCATCGTGATGGCGGCTGTTGAGGTGCTTTGGTGAGCTGATTCGTGGCCCCTAGTTCCTGGCAAGCTTGAACAGCACCTTCCACCTAATGCTGGGATTTTTCCGAAGACAGCAAGTTAGAACTTCCCGAAACAATGTACCAAAAGAATGTGAGGTCTTCAACGATTGTCGATGGCCAGTGAACCGCGGGAAAAATTGACATTGACAGGCCGGAAAGGATGATGAAAGGAAAGAGGGAAGACGTTACCAAGGAAATGAAGAGGCCGTTGGGAAGGTTTTGAGGGTCCGAGGTCCCTTATGCTACTATCTTCAGCCCACCGGCATTTTTTTCTTTTCTTTTCTCACTCATGCTTTCCCGTAGGCAAAATTCTGCTTGGGGGAGCACTAACCCGGTCACGTTTTTTTTGCTGTTCTCGTACCTCTTCAGACACCGGATCATGATAGCGATGTCTCTGTTTGCACACAGCCCCAGGGATCTGGGAAATGCATGCGGGCGTCTGATTGGCTGAATAGCCAGCAGGCTTGCATATTATTGGATCGCTAGGGTATTTCGTGTCCTTGACGTATGATCAACTGGAGTAAGACCGTGTCCGATTCGCCAATTGGTGGTTCACCTATCCCATAAGCAGCACTTGGTTTGAAATATGGCCAGGAGCGTGAAGGTGTTGCTGTCACCTGCAGGAGAAGGCTTGTTCATCACATTTGGGCCGGTTCATGCAAGGTACCAGCACCCACCGCCTGCAACCTGCCCTGCTGGAAAGGGCTCGTGAAGGGCACGGGGAATGAACGTTGCCAACATGGCCCTCTCCTGTCGCCCTGGGAAGGGCCCCTTTCCGCCTGTTGAGGGCTAAGAATGTGTTTGCGCGCGCGGGCGAGGCCAGGCAGGTGGAGTTTCTTCCCGGGAACCGGTCCTTGAGATCCAATCAGCCTGAGAATCCGGCTATGCGATGAATAGGAGGCCGAGAACATCGGAGGGGGACGGCGAGGCTGCTCTTCGCAGCTGCAGCTTTCGTGTTTGAGAAGATGCGGACGGGGCACGAGCCAATCAGGAACCGGGCGGCATGGAATCCCCGCTGTTGGACCTCCTAATAGCGACTCTCCGGACGCCCACGATGACTTTTGATCCAAGCGCAGTGCAGTGCCAAGCGCAGGCAAACATGCTGTCGTGGCCGCTCGTTGTTCGTCCGGACGGTGGGCTGTCGATGCTTCGGGGGCTCGGTCTGTGGTCGATGGACGAGCTGACTGTGTCTTGGGGGGTCGTTAACCGCTGAGAGGGGTCCGACAGGCGTTACACCGAGTTCTCAGCTAGCACCGACGGCCTTAATCGAGCACCCGATTAGTCGCAGAGCTCTAAGCTGCTATTAATACACCGTCGACGCAGCTACTAGTAGTTTAGCAGTTTAGCAGTTTGGCATCGCATCGCATCAGCCTTAGACACTCCCCGTCCAGCGCGAAGCAGCGTCCGGAGGAGCACTAATAATTGGGCCGACTATCAGTCGCCAAAGGGTTTAAAGGCGGTTTTGGTCTGGGCCGCGGCTCCGGTTTAGGTCCCTACTGCGAGGCCATCTCCACCACGCGTGGAAATGCATGCGATAGTTGGG
This sequence comes from Drechslerella stenobrocha 248, assembly GCA_000525045.1. NCBI lineage: Eukaryota > Fungi > Ascomycota > Orbiliomycetes > Orbiliales > Orbiliaceae > Drechslerella > Drechslerella stenobrocha. Next base: position 201,451 of record KI966431.1, on the reverse strand, counting down.
TTCAACCGGGCAAGACTTTGGAGAATTCCACGCCCTTGCTGGCAGGAATCATTTCCGTGCCCATCTCGTCCCTAAAATGTTTGTTTCCCATCGTCCGATCCTATTTTCTACGTGGGCATGCAACATCACATCGCCCCCCTCGCGCGAGCTCCCCCGGTCGCGTTTCGGTGTCGGTTGCCCGAATCCATCCGTTTTCAACCACAGACGAGGCTGTATATTATACGTATACGTCATGCATAACACCATGGCAATATTGTATACAACAAAGGTCAAAGCTGTATACGAAAGAAGCGCAATTCAAGAGTGTCCGTCATATCAGAATGGAGCAAAACAGCAAAGCGACACCCCCTCGCCTAGAATCCCTCTGCGTTCCGGATTACAGATCAGCAGAGGCAGCATTCGCGGCGTCCTTCTTGGCCTTTGCGCCTCTCGGTGTTGACTCCGGGGTCGGCTTCACGGCCTTCCGGTACGACCTGATCAAAGCCGACGCACGGGCAACAGCATCTCCGCGCAAATCAGCACGGTAGCCCTTCTTGGCTGTAGAGTTGACGATATTGTGGTAAGACCTATTAGGCAGTCCCTCGGAGTCAGCAAACGTGTCCGATCCCAGATGCGGCGGCGCCCGCACGGCAAGGCGTTCGTACTTTCTCGAGGTCTTCGCGGGCTTGTACGAAGTGGTGACGGTGGTGCCGTTCTTCCTCTTGGTCAACAGGGAGATTCCTCCCTTCTCGGACGGAACGATCCCGATAGCCTGCCAGATTCCGAAGGATAGTCACCCAGGTTAATCATTGTGTTCTCCCACCTTCCTCCGTGGAAACCGAAATTCGACCTTCCGGCCTGCAGGATCTGTAAAGTATTGGATATGCCACCGGAAAATTAAACGAACCTGCTTGTTGACGGCACCAGAATGCTGTATATCACGGAGGGAAAAAATATCATCGGTCAGCGTTACGTTCCACAAGCCGAGACAGCCATTCCATGGATGGAACCAGCCAAACCCGACGTTATATGACGGAGGGCGTAGGTTTCCTTTATCTAACCTTCCTCGAGTGAACGTTCCTCAAGTTCAATGGATCTCTGCTCAACTGGACGCCGCCACCGGTCTTCCTCTTGACGAGGAAGCTGGTGTTGTTGCGGGTGATTTCCCACAGGAGATCACTGTATTGCGGATTACACCATCGTCAGCCCAATTCTGCGTCTCTCGGTCTCTTCCCTTCCACCCTTCGGAGGCACGCTGCCAGGCTTCCTTTCGAAGAATTTCGAGGGGTTGTCGGAGAGAAACGTACGGTGAGGCGGGGTATGCGGCGGAAGACATTGCGGCTGTAATTTCGTGCGGTGGTTTCAAATACTGTCCTGTCTTTCGGTACCGATATGAGGAATGATTATTGGATTCTGTAGATGATTTTTCTGGCGGGTTGGTTTGTGGGCTGCCAGGGCAAGAGCCTGCGTCCAGAAAGGGCAGCTTCGTCCCAACAAACATTGCGAATGCAACGACACTCAACACATCGTTCGCGTATCCGCCAACACGGGGAGGTACCTCCGCCAGGCACCCGGGGGAGAAACCCAACATTGGGCAATTGAGCAATGTGCAAATACGAGATCAGGGGCTCCCCAGCTTGTCTTGTAAAGCAGATGCAGCATGCGCGGATGCTCCGTGAATATGGTACATGGACTCAAGTGACGAATTCGAATCGATGACTTTAACGGAAGATGGTCTCGACGTCTCGCAATACGATATCCACACAAGACCACGACCGCGAACCCCGGAGACAAAATAAGATAAACATACAGAATAGTCCATCCGAACCCGAGACACTATCCATAAACACCCGTATGCTTCTATTTCCGTCTCCAGCGGGCCGTACCAGCGCCACGCACCGACGCTCCCCGAGCATCCTACAATAGAACAATGATGCATGATGTCGCGACCAGAAAAAAAAGAAACACCATAATAGCCGACACCGCGAGTAATGTTGACGGTGTTAGAGGCTAGATACCCAGGGTTAAATGTATGCACGTCCCACAGTCTCCAGGTCCAGGGCCCTACGGGGAGCATCTGGAATTCCGAGCTCAGGGAACTCGCAGAACATGCAGAATGTTCTTTAGGAACTCGGAAACTCGTCCCATACCCGTGCCCCTCTTGGGACACATGTCATTTGCCGGCGCGTGCTACCTTTGGCCAATTATTCCTGGTAAGTGAGCACCGTGGCCGTGGGCTCGCGGGAGATGTGCAGGCGGCTTGACCCAGGACCCGGGTACCCAGGCCTAGCGATGCTGTTATACCACATGGCGTCAACCTTATAATAGCAATCGCCAGGCTCGAGCGATGTGCCAATCCGGCTCCCGGTCGCTCCCTGTTCATTACCTGGTTTAGATTTAGTAGTCTACGGGCGTCGATACGATATTGTAGTATCCATGTGTATGCGTAGCTGTAAACCTACTCGAGTTGATGCGCAGTTGTGCAGAATAGCAGCACACCGAAAGTCCCACGCCGACACTCGAAGCATCAAATCGGACACTAAAAAAAATCAAATACATCTCGCAAACAGCGTACAGCCGTCTATCGCAGATATAAGACCCCATCAATGTGTTGTATAGATGTATCAGTCAATTGTGTCTCTCGTAAAATATGAAACAGCCAAACGTGGAGTTAATATTGCTGCGTCATTGCGAGTATTGGCGAATCGATTCGTGCGCCGACCGGGCTCACGGTAATTAAATACACGGGTACCGTTCAAACATCCCGTTTTAACGAGACACCTTACTCAGAACCCGTCCGAAACCCGCAGCTTGGTAACCCTTGTCACGGCGCATGACGACAAACATGTCGAATGTCTTGGTTGGACTTGATTCTGTCCGATTGCCCATTTAATAACCTAATTGCCTTCACCAACCAAACTTCCCTTTCGGTTTTGAAGGCCCCCGGCTAGGCTGACCGGGGTGCTGATATATACATTGAAAGCCCGACATGCTCTGGCCAAACCCAAGCATTTCGGTTAAGGCATCCGCTTTCCTCGACCTTGCGGACTAAAAAAATACATCCCATTGCATTGCCTACACCAGTTCATATATATCTGGAGGCCCATGCGAATTCCTTGCGAGAAAAGAAAACCCGAAAGAAAGTAAACAAATAGTAAACGAGTAAACAAACAAAGGAGAGGAGGGTATGTATACTGCGACTTGGTTTCCAGTAAATAAATACGCAGAAGGAAAGCTGGTTTGAATGGACTGACTGCAACTAGAAACGCGAACCGAAAATCCAAAAAAATAACATCCCAGAAAATGAGTGAGAGCAAGAGTTATGAATAGGACACTACAAGATTAGTTGATAAATATTATAAAGGGCTAGGAAATAAGGTGGGTATTGAGAACAATCAGAATTCCGACAGCGTTTGTTTAGGAAGTGCGGGAAAGGGAGAAAGATAGGCGAAAGAGTGTGGCCCGTGACGGCTGTGAGGTTCGAGATTTAAAGTAGAAAATAGAGACCGAGTGACTGTTGGAACGACGATAAATACGGTGCGATGTGCGAAAGGCCAGGATGACGTGGTGTCGATTGCTTTTGTTGAAAGAAAACACCAGAGAGCAGCAAAAAAGAATGGACACTGTCAAAAGAGATGCTATGTGGATGCAAGTATTGCCTGAACGCCAGGATGCCTTAAAGGATGAATGTGAACAAAGCAATAAACGTAGTAAATATGGTCAGCAGCGAAGTCGGGAGTAGGATACGAGTAGATGGGGCCGCATTGGTCGAGACATCAGGTGCTGAGGAAGCAGATGTTGGGCTAGCGTCGAGCGAAACTCCGTTAGCAGTCGTCCCAGTGGCTAAAACGGTGACCACACGGCTCGGGCGGGTGACGCTAGGCACTGCGCTTGGGCCAGTGCCAATCTCCACGATGTTTGTCGATGTGCTATTAAAGATCGTTTGACCAATAGAGACTTCCTCGTTGTCCATGTCGTATACCACGTACGCTGATCGAAGGAATGTGTCGCCGAGAGTGAGCACGCTGCCGCTCTCCACCCCGATAATACCAAAGTAGCAGAGTACGCTGTTGTCTGCATTCTTCTCGTCTGTTGCCTCGATAATAAAGTCTCTAATGTTGACATTTATCGTGGTACCAGCAAACTCGAAGTTGACGGAACCTTCCAAACTCCTCTTGCTGCAATTAACTGCTGGCCCTTTGTATTCGGGTATAGTTTTGGCGCCAACGAGAGTGATAAGTTCGTTGGCGATATCGCGAGGTAGATACGTGAAGCTAGCACCTCTGTATGCAGCCATGTTAGCATGATGGATTTCATAGCAATTGGTCAAATGCATTGTTAGGACTTACGTATCAAGAAGGGCCGGGACGGTCTGCGTCTCATTCATCAATACTTGTATGTCCCCACTACCGTTGGTGACAGTCAGGCCACGTAGAGATATGATGAAATCTGTCGCATTATCCATGCCCTGTCGCCTGCTCAGTGGGATCGTCGTCAGAGGCGCTGCGAATTTTCCGGTGTCGACGCCGCCGAACAAGATTTCGCCAGCATCGGCGTTCAAATCGTTCAACCAGACAGAATAGGCGCGAGAGTTGATGAGGTTTTGCTGTACCATCTGCGTGACCAGGCTCGGATACGGCTTGTCTCCCCGTCCTACTCCAGATTGTCGACCTTCGAACCCAATGCCTAGAATGCCTTCTTCACTAGTTCCCTCGAACCCTATTCCAAATTGGACATCCTTGACGCCCACACCGCCGATCCGAAAGACGTCTTTCGCATAGTCGCCTCTCGCATATTGACCGTCGACGTAAGTTATTGCAAAATCCCCGGGTACGTATTCGTATGTGGATGATGTCTTGTTGTTATAGGTCCCACCAACCTCACAACCTCCTTGGCCCTTGGTACAAATCGCTGATGTCGGAGTCTCCACCCAAATATCACTGCTTCCCGTGTCGATGTGCAGTCGCAGGTGGTCCCCAGGTGTTCCAAGAGTTACGTTGGCATAGAACAAGAAGTCCTGCAAATGATGGTTGTTAGCCCATTCGTTCAGCTCATTTGACGTCACTGCGAAGCAGACCGACCTTGTTGTCCAGCTTCTGCAAGATGGTCTTGCCAACATTGGCGCGTTTGTTGGCATGATAAGTGGGCGACCTTTCCTTCGAGAATGGCACTCGGATGACCTTGGAAGACTCATCGCGAGAGATGAGAGTCGAAAATGCAGTCGATATGAGCAAAAATAGAGGCAACCATGAGAGCATGATCGCAAAGAAAGACGGGTTGGAAGTCGTCAGGCGAGAGAGGAGGAGGAGAAGGAGAAGAAAATGCGCAACGGCCTATATCGACTTCATAAGAGGATATTTGGCTTTCGCACCAGCGAGAGAGTATATATCGTCCAGGTTTTCGGGATGTTGTGCTTCGATCCAAGGCTTTATGAAAAGCGCTTGCAGGATCGTGACGAGTTCCAGGATGCGACGGTATGGGAGCCCGCGGCAGTTGATCGGAACGAGGGAAGAATGATGCTGCAGGACTGTGAGCAGACAGTCCGGTCGTCGGTGCCGAGAATGAATTGGTTATCCAATTTGGCCTGCGCTATCGCCATGGGATTCAGACTGGCATGTCGATGTAAGGGAGTCCAGTGACCGGTTGAAGCTTTTAGGAGGCGTTTGGAGGTAGCACCTGGACGTCAGCAGGATACGAGCGAAGACAAGAATCAGGAAGACCCGGCAAATCTTGTCTCTAACACTCAGGTCTAGAATGCCACCTGCGACTGTACCGTGGTGTAAGATTAAGGTATGGGATTTGGGGTTGCGGTGGAGGAATGCGAAGGAAGGCAAGCCCGTCTGCCGCCAATTGTGGGACCGCCCCCCGGCAATCAACAGCGGCGTGCTACAACAGATTAGTATGGTGGCCAAACACCACAATGGGGGTGTACCACCAGGAACCTTCCCGATTGCCTCTGATTCAGGAGATAGAGGCTATTGTCGGGGAGTATAAAAGATAGACTAGCGGGACGTTTGACTTTTCGCGATCGGGTCTGCGGTACCAAATGCCCACGCTCTATCGTGTGCGTGTGCGCTTTGCGTCGTTGGTCGTACGAAGTGGAGAATTGGAGGACGAAGAGGAATCCAAACCCTCTTGCCGAACTATAAAAGGAATGAGGCCTATTCTATTCTTTCCGCAGCTGATCGGTTCACGAAGCTCAATCGACGGGGACCAAACCTAGCAGAATGCGAGCAATTCTCGCAGTAATGAAGGGCAACAAAGCCACTGCCACGAATCTGCGCGTGTATATTTCCTATCGGCCTGCTAGTTGCTGCGGCGAACTTGCCCAATATCAGCTTTGGCGAAATTAATAGCGACGAAAGGAGACTGGTCGCTTGCAGCCCAGGACCATCTTGACCTGCTAAGAGATTGCAGGCATGGTGTTTTCCGATTCACGGCCCCTGTTCAAACAAAAGGAGCGAACGGGCAGAACAGCGGGATAACCTCAGGAGGAATAGCCGTGCCTGGCCAATGGGCTGATTTTGGAGTGACCGTTAGATTGACTATCTGCACTCCTCCCATGCACGCATGCAGCTAGTTTCAATCTTTTTCGAGATTTGACAGGCGCTAAAAGGGATCTCACTTTGCGGCATCGCGTTATATTCGGCTTGGCGGCCCCGGATTCACGCAAAGGGGATGGGCATCATCTTCGACCCGCGACCTGCTGAGCCTCGATAGTGGAGCCTTGATGGATTTGCTGACGTGCGGTACAAAACCAGGCGATGGATTGAGCAGGCGAGCGAGCAATTATCAGCACAGATGCTTATCGTGATCGCTAGCTGCCCGATACGCGCGCAATCCGGTTCCTCGATCAGGGGGCCATTGTGCAAGTTCGTTCGCACTTTAATTTGCACGCCCTTACGCATGTGCATGACGGTTTGCTATATATATATAGATATCTGCCGAGTGCGACGTCGGTAGTAGTCTCCTTCTCCTCCCACGCGGGTGAAGCGCAATTTCATGCTGGCGTACGTGGGAGCACAAGTTGCGCATCGCCGCACACCCCACGTCCGGTATCGATGCGCATCTAGTTCCGAGGCGAGTCGCACGGCAGTATTGGTATCCTACCATGCTATTATATATCTCGTATTGGTGTTCGGCTAAATACTAAAGGTTGAAGAGCCTGGTCTCGTAATCCGTGCTAGTGCTTAGCTTACTTAGTAGCAAGGGCTTAAAGGCTATCAAGAAGCCAAGGTTGAGGTGGGGACGTCGGGACTGTCGCTGTGGGAGTGAATAAAATGTGTTGTGGGTGAACGATTGAGTTGCACAGACGCCAAGCTTCTGCGACACGAGACAAATTGCATCTCGATCTGGTCGCGTCGACGGATTCGGTACCACGCACACACGCACTCTGGGACCGCCACCATGACCGGAGAATCTTCGTCATCAGCAACGAAGAAGGCCGGTGCAACCACCGATGCCTCCTCGGCCCCAGGCTACGAACTACCATGGTACAGAGCTCAATTCCCACCAATCTCAGCTGGCTCCGGGCGACACCTAACCGCTTGATCACAGGGTCGAGAAGTACCGCCCTCGCTTCTTAGACGAGATTGTCGGAAACTCAGAAACGGTTGAGCGGCTGAAGATTATCGCCAAGGATGGAAACATGCCGCATGTAATCATCAGTGGCATGCCAGGTATTGGGTACGAAAGAGCTCTTTGCCAGGTCCGACATGAAGCTACGATCTAGTCTGACACTGCCGGAGGGAGCTTGAAGCAAAACGACATCGATATTGTGTCTCGCGAGGGAGCTGCTAGGTGGTGCATATAAAGAAGCGGTGCTTGAGCTCAACGCCTCGGACGAGAGAGGTACCCTCATGGCGCCCTTCCACCTACTTTGCTATTCCGACGCTTACGCAGATATCGTCTGGACCTGAAGGCATCGATGTCGTCCGCAACAGGATCAAGGGTTTCGCGCAGAAGAAGGTCACTCTGCCGCCTGGCCGCCAGAAGATTGTGATCCTCGATGAAGCCGACAGCATGACAGCTGGCGCACAGCAGGCCCTCCGACGGACGATGGAAATCTACTCTTCGACTACACGCTTCGCATTTGCGTGCAATCAGTCCAACAAGATCATCGAACCGCTACAATCCCGCTGCGCCATCCTGCGGTACGCGCGACTGACGGACCAACAGCTTCTGAAGCGACTGACGGAGATTTGTGAGGCCGAGAAGGTGGAATACAGCGATGAAGGGCTGGCAGCCTTGATATTCAGCGCGGAGGGAGACATGCGGCAGGCAGTAAACAACTTGCAGAGCACGGTGACTGGGTTCGGGTTCGTGAACGGGGATAATGTGTTCAAGGTGGTGGACTCGCCGCATCCCGTAGCTGTGCAGGCTATGGTCAAGGCTTGCTATGATGGGAGGATCGATCAAGCGTTGGAGACGCTACGGGAGCTATGGTATTTACATGTGCCAACTCTCGAGATCGGGCGGCTCTAGCTTGTTGCTAACCGACTTGGGGGCGGGATTTTAGGGACAAGGGATATTCTGCGGTCGACCTGATAAGCACCATGTTCCGGGTGACGAAGACTATCGATACCATAAGCGAACATTCGAAGCTGGAGTTCATCAAGGTGGGGCAGCTGATGCAAATGATCCTTCACGAGAGATGGCACGTTGGCTGACTGGCGGGATTCAGGAGATCGGGTTCACGCACATGCGAATATTGGAGGGAGTCGGGACGCATCTTCAGCTGCAGGGCTGCATCGCCCGTTTGTGTCGCATCAACATGGCCAAGAAGGTGTGATGCGATGGGTTTGTACGATTTGCGTGTGAGCGTTTATGCCAAACGCCAGAGCGCCGGCAGATCGAATCGGGCTTGGAGCCGCGACGAAGGAAATTCCCCCGTGATGTTAGAACCCGGAATATACATTTAGATTGAAGATATCGTGTCGGATCGGAGGAACGCCGTTCGGCAGCTAGGGACCACATTGATATTCCCGAGGTGCTTCCTTCGGTTTCGGGAGCGTGTGAACGTACTGTGGTTCTGTTTTCCCATATGCCTCCCTAGAAAGCAGCTAGCGGGGCGCTGCATGCAAGGCCCCCATCCCGCCCGATGCTTGGAGTCGAAGCAGCACTGGAATGCAAATGCGTCTTTTTTGGACCTTGTCCATGCAGCGTCGGGGAGCCCCGGTCAGTCCGGTTTCGCTTGGTTCGGCATCACGGGCCAAGTGCAGTCTAGCTGTCTGCACCGCATCTACTGTTGGCTCGTAGGAGCAGAGCCTAGCCAGCTGACGTGACGCGGGTCCGTCTCGGAGGTGCGTGTCTGACGGGCTCATGGTGGTTGGTTGGTGGACGGGGCAGTGGAAGCTCGAAAGTCGTAGCCGACGTTCACGAGCCATTAAAACGGGCCCCGTCCCAACAACCATTCCACGACCTCAACCCCATCTCCCTCGTCCTCCTTCCTACGCACAACCACCAATATCTGCTCAGAACAGACTCGAGATCGTGTTCTCGGAAGCCCTCACAGCCGTTGTCTTTATTATCACCCCGCTCGACCAACTAAATCCTTCACAATGGTTAAAGCATGTACGTCGTCTCGATTGTTGAGAACCCCTCCATCCAGGCATTTGCCCCTCGCAGCCCCGCCTTGATGCCCGAAAACACCGGGAAAATAGAATCAAGCTGACCATTCAACCACTCCGCAGCCGTCCTCGGTGCCTCTGGCGGTATTGGCCAGGTATTTCGGCCCCCGTGTCACGAGTTTTTCCATATTAGATACAACTGAACCCTAAAGCCGGGGCTCTTACCAATGCCAATGCCGGACGAAGGGAATTGGTCATGCTAACGCGGGGTGCGCTAGCCACTCTCTCTCCTCCTCGCAACTAGCCCGCTGGTCGACGAGCTCAGCCTGTACGATGTCGTTAATACACCGGGTGTCGGCGCCGACCTTTCTCACATTAACGGCACCGCGGTATGTCCATCCGTCCGTGTGGCCGAGTGGAAGCAGTTCCCCTACGGCGATGCTTCTGAGGGGCATCGCAGCTAACGCGTGTGCGAATTTGCTGTAGAAAATAACCGCCTACCTGCCTGAAAATGGTGCCGGCCTCGAGAAGGCTCTAACGGGCTGCGACATTGTCGTCATCCCCGCTGGCATCCCTCGTAAGCAGACTGTCAGAGCCCAAATGCCATGACTATGAGGCTAAATGGTTTTTTGCTCGCGTGCAACTAGGCAAGCCGGGTATGACCCGCGATGACCTCTTCAAGATCAACGCTGGTATTGTCCGGGACCTCGTCACCGGCGTCGCTAAGTTCTGTCCCAAGGCCTTTGTCCTTGTCATCTCCAACCCTGTCAACTCGACTGTCCCCATCGCCGCCGAGATCCTCAAGCAGCACAACGTCTTTGACGCGACCCGCCTGTTCGGCGTCACCTCGCTCGACGTCGTCCGGGCGTCCACCTTTGTTGCTGATGTCGTAGGTGGCGACCGGACAAAGTACAGGGTCCCAGTTGTTGGTGGACACAGCGGCGAGACCATTGTCCCGCTGCTTAGCCAGATCACCCCAAGCGTCGACATCCCAGCCGACAAGCTTGATGCTCTGGTTAACCGCATCCAATTCGGTGGCGACGAGGTCGTCAAGGCCAAGGACGGCACAGGGTCCGCGACCCTGTCTATGGCATATGCTGGTTTCCGCTTCGCTCAGGCCCTCCTGAAGGCCGCCAAGGGCGAGACTGGCATCGTTGAGCCGACATATGTCTATCTTCCGGGCGTTGAGGGTGGAAAAGAGATCCAGGAGATCGTTGGCGGGCTCGAATTTTTCGCTGTCCCGGTCGAGCTTGGCGTACGTCTCAACGAGATTCAAATCGGTATGGAATGCATGAAGCTAACGTGGATATGGTGTGGAACAGCCTAGCGGTGCCGTCAAGGCGACCAACCCGCTACCGTCGGCAACAGACTACGAGAAGAAGCTCCTCAACACGGCTTACGAGGGATTGAAGGGGAACATCTCCAAGGGCGTCGAGTTCATCGCAGCGCAAAACTCAAAGTAGGGTCTCCCAGCACGGTTGCGCTGTTCCGCGCCCAGGCAGATGTTGCAAAAGGAGGCTTTCCTTTCACCTTGTCTGTCCTGTAATCAGTTTTTGTACTAATCGCGGTTGGGCAACGTTAGGTTATAGGGAACAAGAGGTTTGTTTTAGGGATGAATGACGCCAGAGTGGATATCAGCATTGATTGATTGCAGGCTTGGGGAAACATGCACGGCTGTACGATCGGGGTTAGGAGGGTGGCGTCAACGCGATCTGCCGTATTTACACTTTCCTCAGTATATGTGGTATAAAACTTGCTTTGGCTTCGTGCACCGTCTCGTAAAGCAGACGCTGCAGCTGGATGCAGAGGATATACTCAACGTTTGTTTACCTGGCAGACGACGCTTATAGAATTGCAAGTTCCTTCGGTGGTAATATTGACATAGCCTCGGGTTCGTCTCGTGACGTGACGAGCTGTATTGCGGGTTGTAGAATGTATATCACAAATGTAATGCTTTATTGGGAAAGTCTGCACTGGAACCTCGCGCTTTTGCCATGCAATGTTGCAGCAGCTGCTGCAGGCTTGATCCACCACCAACACCGTATNCTCCAGTCGATAGTGGTATAGAGGTAGGAAAAGATTCGCGAACCAGCACGCCCTGTTTCTGCCGCTGTCTATCGCCTTTGCCGGTATGATTCTACATGGATATATTCCTCACATACTGCCGCACATCGCTGACCAGCTGCTAGCCGGACGGGTTCTTGTTGACTGTTGTGATTTGGAAGACGGCGCCGGGTAGGCCTGGCGTTTCGGCGGTGACTTGAGCGTTGACGCCCATGGCGGATAGAGCGCCGCGGATGACGCCGCAGGGGAACTGCAGGAACTATTATATGTGGAGCTAGCGGTTAGCATGCCGGCCGTCTACTGGGAGTGCTGACGGGTAGCACATGGAAGAGGGAGGTTTATACAGGGGCAGCTTTAGCGGTGACCGGGACGCCACTGGTGGTGCTCATGCGTACGAGTGGGCGGAAGGACATGTCGGTGAGGACGTAGACGCCCTAGAGTTTGATCGGGTCCGTCAGCCATCCATTCATCCATCCAGGCCCATTGGCTAGCAATGCAGGACTGCGGGTTATTACCCTGTGGTTGGTCTTTAGGTTATCGATCTGTTTGCGAAAGACGAGGTGCCAGATGTCCTTGCACAGGAACTTGATGACGTCGAGGTTATCCGTGAAGCGCGAGCGGTCACGCGAGAAGCGCTCGACAAGGCCAATGCCGACTTTATACCCTAGGTTCTCGAGGCGGTTGAAGATGTCCTCCCGCGCGGCCTCCTCCCCTGCGGCCTTGTCCGCAGCTCCCACGACCGCGCCGCCAGCGGAGAGGGAGGTGGTGTTTCCGACGCCGGCGGTAGCAGCAGAAGCC